>JBBBDQ010000709.1:1080000-1195000 GCA_037127315.1 Ascarosepion bandense
CACACCAAAACTAATTTTATTTATTTTTTTTTTCAATTGGAGTAGATAGACTAAACTATCACCTGGTTCACACTATTGAACAGGTGAAGAGGCTCATCCCTTGTTTCCTGTTTAGGATGTGGTTTCCGGTTTTTCTCTTTTCTAGTCTTTTCACTCTTATGTAGCCCCCTGCGCATCAGTGGCGTTTTCGCCTTGCTTGGGGTGATATGATTAAAAAAAAAAAAAAGAAAAAAAAAATGAATTATATACAGATTTATTCAAGCTGGGCTCCTCATCTGTTTTTTTTTTTTTTTAAATCATAATGCTATTGGTAGTTTTACTCTTCAGCCTTCTTCTCATGCATGTCATATTTGCTAATCAGCCTGGAATTTTGAATTGAAGTTATTGAATTTACCCAAGTAAATATTTCACATTCTGCTATTCATGCTAATTGACTGACTTGTTTTTTATGATATATCAATATTATTGTAGATTATCTAAAGATGAAACATTTTTGGATTGTAAAAACAAATTCATGTTTGGTGAGAGTGAATATTCCATTAACAATGATTTCTCCAGAAAGTCCTACTATTTAACCCACAGCTGGGAGGAAGAGGTAGATTTGTACCTTTCCCAAAGATATTTGCATGTACGTAAATGTAACGAAACAAAGTGGAAACCTAAATTCGGTTCCTATTTCTCCTCCCAAGCCACTAACCATTACCCATGCTAAAGGACAGCTCATATTAGTTAATGTGCCCTTGTAATGCCACTTGTATCAGGAATTGAACTTACGATCACCAGGTGAGCTATATACACTTAAACAAGCTACTTAGAGACTGTCTCATAGAATAATCAGTTGACAGTATTTAAGAATTGTTAAGCATTTTGAGGAAAGAAATATAAAGTAGAAAAAGTCTCGTCTGGCAGATCTGGAAATGTAAAGAAGAGTAAAACTGAAAGGAAGGTCAGAAAAGTCTTGTCTGACCAATCTAGAACTGTAAAAAAGAATAGAACTGAAAGGGAAGTAGAAAAATCCTCGTTTGACAGATCTGGAAATGTAAAGTGTAGAACTGAAAGGAAGGTAGGAAAAGACAGATCTGGAAATGCAGAAGAAAACAGAAGTCGGATCTGACAGATTTGGAGAGAAACTGGCATAGTAAAGTAGGATAAGCCTCAACTAACTGCTGGAGAATGAGGAAATCCAAAGTAGGAGCAAACATTGGCTAATTGTATGACTACGGATTTCTTTGCTTGGACAAGAGCAAATTAGAGAGCTGTTCCATATATATAACAGAATCACTTGATTTACAAATGTGTGTATGAATATCATATGTGTGATATGCATTGTTGAGAGCCAACAAAGCCACATACTGTATTAGCTCCCATTTTTCATTAGCAATCTTTGGCTGTCAAAAAGAGAGCTCTCTCTAAAATCTCGTTAGAAACAAAGAGTGCTGGATTGCTATGTGATATCTGTCTTTCTGTATGGAATTGAATGTTGGACAATCTCATCAAGGATGAAGGAGAGGTTTGAGGCAGCAGAAATGTGGTTTTTTTTTTAATCGTTTCACCCCAAGCAAGGTGGTAATGCCACTGATATGCAGGGGGCTACATAAGTGCAAAAAGATTAATTAGAAGAGAGTGAAGAGGAAGACGAACCAGTTAGAAAAGAGCAATAGAAAGATGAGAATGCAGGTGTGATGACAGTTGCAAAGGCGGAGAGAAAGGAAAGGATATACGGGGTGGTGAAAGACCTAGAGTTCAGTGGTTAATAGATGAGTATTGACATTGCATTTAAATTCCAGGAGGTTGTAGCCGTCAGGAAAGCAAGAATATGGGAGCGAGTTCCACAGGCGGGAAGTGCGAGAGAAGAAGCTGCAGGAGTAGAATTGTCGTCTGCATGTGGTTAACCTAACTGTGAATGGGTGGGACCTAGTTGCCAATCTGGTTGCATGAGTAAACACCTGTTGAGGAGGCACCAGTGACTTAAGTTAGTCTGAGCAGAAGCCATGAAAGTATTTATAGAACAGACAAAGGAAGGCCACATTTCGTTGGTGGGCAAGTGGTTGTAGTCGAACCGCCAATTCTGTACCTATCACATTACTGATGCTCCTTTGGAGCCTGTCGAGAACACTGAGGTGAGCGGCAGGGGCACCTGACCCTATATGGCAGCAGTACTCCATGCACGGACGAATGGTTGACTTGTATATATGCAGGATGGATTCAGGCGGAAAAAACATCCTGGATCGACACAGTGACCAATCTTCTTAGCAGTGGATTTAGCTATGGACTCGATGTAGTGGTTCCATTTGAGATCAGAAGAGAGGGTAAGGCCGAGGAGGCGCAGTGTACTACTCTCAGGGAGAATCGCTTGGTCCATGCTTATGGGAGGCAGGAGAGGTTGCCTGTAATGGTTGACAGACAACAGCTTGGTCTTAAATGCATTGAAATTGACAAGCCACTTCTTGCCCCAATTCACCACAGAGTGTAGATCCCGTTCAAGGTCAGCAGCGAGATTATGTTTGTCCGCCAAGATGGGTTTCTTAGAGTTTTACAGAAGTATGCCGAGGATTTCATGGATGGAGCACGTGTGCCATGATGAGGTGTTGGAAAGGATGCAAACAAGAAAACTCATACAAAATATCAGAAAGAGACAAATGAGGTTCCTGGGACACATAATGAGGAGGGAGGGCCTAGAGAACTTAATACTCACAGGTCGGATAAAGAGAAGAAGAGACAGGGGAAAGCCGCGCAAGACGTACTTGTTAGGTCTGAGCAAATGGATGGCAGGACGCGGCTTAGAGATACCAAGAGAAACTACGTCCTGAAAGGACACGGCACATGAAGAAGATACACTGAAGAAGGTTCTAGTGCAGATCAGTTGAAATATGGTAACAGCATCAGTAACACAAGCAATGATTCTTCAGGACATACGTGATCATAACTCTCCACAACTTCCTATCCCTTGTAGATCTTGGCAATGTTTATCTTTTAATACCCCTCCCCATTCTAACCTCTATTTTGTATAAGCTCATTAAGATGGCCACTTGCTGTTAACCCCTCCCTCCCTCTTGCTGTTATTGTCATATGTCACATTTTCCAAGTGTTTTTTTTTAACTCATATGTCCTACAAATTTTTAATTCACAATTCTATTATTCTTCTTCTATGTGCCCTGTCTCTTCAGGAGGTAGGCGATCGTGGTTCTCCATGACTCCTTATCCCTTGTGGCTCTTAGTATGTTTGCTCCTGTTACACCTTGCATCCCCCGTTCTGTCATCCACCTGATCAGGCCTTGCAAATATGTTATCTGCTGTCTTCCTCTGTCTCTTTTTCCTTCTATTTGACCTATCAGTATCAGGTTCTCCAAGCCCTCCTTCCTCACTGCAGGTCCCAGGAACTTCAGTTGTCTCTTCCTGATGCTCAGTATTAATTTCCTTTTCGTTGCCATTCTTTCCAACACCTCATCATTGCTTGCATGCTCAGTCCACGATATCCACAGCATCCTTCTGTAGAACCACATTTCCGCTGCTTCCGGTTTTGTCATCATTTTCAATGATATTGTCCAGCATTCACTGCCATATTGAAGAACTGACATCACATAGCAATCCAGCACTATTTTCTTTGTTTCTAGTGAAATTTTCCTGTGTGTTAGTACTTTACTCAGCTTCTGGAATGCGTCTTTTGCCATGCCAATTCGCCTTCGGATCTCTGTGTCGCACTTTCCATCTCCTGTTAGAACACTTCGCAGGTATTTAAAGTTTTGTACTTTCTTGATTCTGGTATTCCCCCACCTGTAATTGGCATTTTGGGTTGCACCTTTTGCTGATGACCATGCATTGTTTTCTCAAAGTTTAGCTCAGCTAAAAACATGAAACTGACAATAGTTTAAAGCTGGATGCTACCTACACAGTGAGCAGATATACTCAGAGAGGGAGAAGAATAAGAAATAGACATTCACCTCTGATATTTGATTCTACTAAAGTTTATCTTTTATAAATAATCCTTCAAGAAAAAGAGAAATGAAAAGATTTTTTTTTATTGTAACCAGACTGACTACAAACTTTTGTTTCATTCCACAACCAAATAAAACAAAATTCTAAATAATACCTTTTGATTAAGCTATATATATATATAAATGTATTCATAGGAGACAAGAGGAAGAGAATGTCAAATTCCATCCCACAGAACTATTGTTTTTTTTTTGTTTGTTTTTTTTGGTGATAATTACTTTTATTCTATAAGTCACAACAAAACATGGAATAAAAAATATATTTTTTGTAGCCATTCAACAATTTTACAAATTCTATGAAAACTATTATTCTTTTTTTATTTATTTATTTTTTTTAATTTCAGTTGCTTTAATTAGATTTGTAATATTAACAGTAGTAACTATTTAGTCTATAGACATTATATATATATATATATATATATATATATATATATATATATATATATATTTTATGTGGAATTTTTATTCTTGTCAGCCATTATTAATTTTTGACTAGTATTTCTTTCATCTTAATTTCACTTGCTTTTCATCACAACTACTCAGGCCATCATTCCACAGCCATTAGTAGTAATATTATCTTGAATTTTATTTTTAGATGAAGCATTGTCAGCCATTATTAATTTTTGACTAGTTATTACCTACATTTTAATATTAGTTACCTCTCATCACAACTACTGAGGCAATCAGACTGTAAACATTAGTAGAAACAGGGATCCAGACTAACAATTTTCACTATTGATAAATTTTACTGTAAGTTTTATTTAAAAAAAAAAAAATTCACAATTTTGTTTTATTTAAACATTTCATTTAAAATCACCTTGAAAACTTGTACATGGAAATTTATTTATTTTTATGATTAGAGTCTCATTTATCATAATTGAAGAATTGTGTTCAGTTAACTAGTCACAAACTTTCTTAACATCTTTTCTTGTTTTGTTTATTAAAAGAAAATTAGTTTTTGTTATGTTCCCGGGAAGGTGGTGTAAAAATGCAGTTTTGTAGAGAAAATATGTTCCCGGGGGAGTAAAAATGCAGTTTGTAGAGAAAATATGTTCTGATGGGGTGTAAAAATGCAGTTTGGTAGAGAAAATATGTTCCCGGGGGAGTAAAAATGCAGTTTGTAGAGAAAATATGTTCTGATGGGGTGTAAAAATGCAGTTTGGTAGAGAAAATATGTTCCAAGGAGGTGTAAAAATGCAGTTTGGTAGAGAAAAGTGAAAGGATGAAACAAGAGGATAACTTTTAACAAAGGTTTATTAATTTAATTACAAGTCGGATGGTCACTTAAGCCATTGAACGTGTAATAATAAAATGTGGGCCTTGGAAACCTTTACTGCTCATCTTCGTATCATGGCCAAAACTCCTTGTACCCAGAATGCCTTGCTTCCAAACGGGATGTCACAAAAACCTTATTTTTCACCCCTCCATTCAAATCAAATGCAAGGGTTCACTGTGCCCTAACAGTTCTCCCATTACATTTTATATTATCAGGCATCTTGTCGTTAAGTTACTTTTCCTACGTACGTAACATGGCTTCTCAATGTCTTTTCTATAATTACTTTTGTGGTAATTGTTCTTGTGAACTTTCCTCTACAGTACTTATAGACTTTATGAATTTAAGTGCAGTGGCAAGGTTCCATCACTTTACAATTTAAATGGCTAGATGTCACTGCAAGTTCTATGTTAATAGTTTCTTCTCTTGCAGTTCTTGCTTTCCAGCCAACTTTCATCTTCAAAAATCCAAGCATAATGTCAGTCATTATCTTGTCTTTTTAACTTCTTTTATTGTCCTCTCTCTTTAATAGTGATTTTTTACTCCATATTCTCTTACACTCAGTAACCTCTTGCATCTGAATGGCTTTATTGCCTTGCTTGGGGTAAAAATGATAAAAAAACAAAAACAGAAAAAAAGAAAAAACAAAAAAAAAACAGAAAAGAAAACAGAAAAACTAACCAGAAAAAAAACCCCAAAAACATTAGCTTATTAGATACAAATATTTTCAAAATTTACAGATAATTACTGATACTTATAAATTTGGTTCTTTCAACTTTCATTTAGGTTTCATTCACCAACTTAAAAAGAAATTTTATTTTCTATTCCTCTGAATATGTGTGTGTGCATTCTATTTATTAAAATGTTCATCACAGTTCATGAGAATTGTTTTAACTTTAAAGAATTAGTTGATTTTAGAATAAATATAATGGAAATTTAATTAAATATTATATTTCCAAAATATTTTTTTATCCCCAGGTTGATGGGAATCTGGAACCCTGACTAGTAAAGTATCTCAAATTTTATGAGATGAACCATTCCACAAAAGCATTTCTTTCATTTTAAACTTGCATTTGGTTTTGGCAACAATACAAAATCATTCATTATTTCCAATTTGTGTGGTTTGCTAAAAGGATATGAAATGACAGCATGAGTAATAACTGATTCAGGTTTTTAAAAAAAAAAAAGAAAAAAGAAAAAAAGAAAAGAAAAGAAAAAGAAAAGAAAAAAAGAAAAGAAAAAAATGAACTATCAACCAAACCAATTAAGTAATGGTAACGAAAACAAGAGAAAAGAAAAACTAGTTAATAATGAATTATTAATTGAGTCATTATTCTACAAGATATTTGGACTAATATCCTCATCCTTGTTGCTTTTATCACTACATTTTGGCCAATGTGTTCTTCAGCCTTTCCCATTGTTTGACATTCTCAGATGAGTCATTACCATTATTCTACAAGATATTTGGACTAATATCCTCATCCTTGTTGCTTTTATCACTACATTTTGGCCAATGTGTTCTTCCGCCTTTCCCATTGTTTGACATTCTCAGATGAGTCATTACCATTATTCTACAAGATATTTGGACTAATATCCTCATCCTTGTTGCTTTTATCACTACATTTTGGCCAATGTGTTCTTCCGCCTTTCCCATTGTTTGACATTCTCAGATGAGTCATTACCATTATTCTACAAGATATTTGGACTAATATCCTCATCCTTGTTGCTTTTATCACTACATTTTGGCCAATGTGTTCTTCCGCCTTTCCCATTGTTTGACATTCTCAGATGAGTCATTACCATTATTCTACAAGATATTTGGACTAATATCCTCATCCTTGTTGCTTTTATCACTACATTTTGGCCAATGTGTTCTTCCGCCTTTCCCATTGTTTGACATTCTCAGATGAGTCATTACCATTATTCTACAAGATATTTGGACTAATATCCTCATCCTTGTTGCTTTTATCACTACATTTTGGCCAATGTGTTCTTCAGCCTTTCCCATTGTTTGACATTCTCAGATGAGTCATTACCATTATTCTACAAGATATTTGGACTAATATCCTCATCCTTGTTGCTTTTATCACTACATTTTGGCCAATGTGTTCTTCCGCCTTTCCCATTGTTTGACATTCTCAGATGAGTCATTACCATTATTCTACAAGATATTTGGACTAATATCCTCATTCTTGTTGCTTTTATCACTACATTTCAGCTGATAAACTCTTTGTTTTTTGTCCAATAAATGAAGATTTCCTGTTATTGATAGTTCTTGCTCTGTTCACCAAAGATTCCCATAAAAAGTATCGATATTATTTCTGTGCTATTATGACCGACTGAAAACAAACACCTGATAATTAGTACTGTTGTAGCTGTTGCTAATACTACAAATAAGGAGTCAAGAAAACAGAAAAGGCAACAGTAGTTATGTTAGAGGGTGAAGAACTAGTCTGAATTCCATGGCTTTATAGTCGAAATGGTTAAGGCATTGATACAACATAAATTTCTATGGAGTGTTCAAATCTCACGTGAAGCTACTTTGATTTGAAACTAGGTTAGATCTGAAGGTCATTGTATGATTACCAACCAGTTCTTTTATTGCAATACGTTATCTCTTGAGCCATTGTGTTAATCTCAGTGACTGTTCGTTTATCAATGCCAACAACATTTACGTAAACATTGTAATATACCATCTATCATTTCGACTTCATTCACTATCTCACCAACATGATGTAGCTTCTATTTTTCCTAGAATTATTTTCATGGCAACTGCTCTATTTTTCCTCTGGTGTACCAGCGAAAGGAAATTAAGCATGCTGCTAGATTGGCATCTAGGTCCCACCCCTTTACTGCTAAAATAGTTAAATGTAACTTACTTCTATTTAAACAGTTTCTTTTCTCACATTTCCTGCGCATAGAACTCTCTTTAGTTTACTTGCTTCCCTGATAGCAATGTCAGTTGCCATTTTTTATTTTTCTTAATCCTGTTCATCTTTTATCCTTTCATCAAATCCCTCTGCACCCAGTCTTTTCCCTTCCCTGATAGCTACAATCTCCAAATATTTAGATTCAATATCAATTGCCATCTTCTATCCTTTCTTCAAATCCCTCTGCACCCAGTCTTTTCCCTTCCCTGATAGCTACAATCTCCAAACATTTAAATGCAACATCAATTGCCGTCTTCTATCTTCTTGAATCCTGTTCATTTTTTATCCTTTCTTCAATACCCGCTGTACCCAGTCTTTTCTTTCACTGTAACTTCCTGTGCACTAGTGGTAGTCATACCTTGCTTGGGGTGAATTGATTAAAGAAAAAAAAAGTAATCTAGTGATATATATTGTTGGAGCCATTTGGTACGCACAAATAAGGAAGTGCATTGTGGTGCAATGGATATCGAATCAGAACGAGAAATCAGACAGCATTCACTTATGTGCAAAAACCCTTTAGAAAAGTATGAATCCATCTCTTCCCTCCAGCTATGAGTTAAATAGCAGGGTAGATTCGGTTCTATAGCCTTGGTTGGCAACCAGTCTACCTCAGAAAGAGTTATTTGATATCAAAATCTAAATATTTTGAACATAATTATATGCCTTTCACTAAAATAACATGTATTGTTGGTCATTTTGCTATAAATATGTATTTTTATACTTTCATAGTGTTTTGTTTTTTGTTTAGAGGTTCACTAGTTGCTCATAGCTGGGACCGTAACAGGAGCTACCACCCTCAGTTTAGGTGGACCTGAAAACAGCAATTAAGAAATGGTTTCATGTCCCTCAATAATTCAAAATTTCCAATCTGAAGTGTGGCTGCCAGATGTCGTTAATCATACCCCAGACTTCTTCTTCTTCATGTGCCGTGTCCCTTCAGGACATAGGCGTTCATGGCCTTCCACTTGGCTCTGTCCCTTATCGCTCACAATTTTTCTGTTGGTATCTCTCCCAAGCTCCACTCTATCAACCATTTACTCAGACCTAACAAGTACGACTCATACTGATTTCCCCTGTCTCTTCTTCTATTTATCCAACCTGTGAGTATAAAGTCCTTCAGGCCTTTCTTCCTCATTACATGTCCCAGGAACCTCATTTGTCTGTTCCTGATATTTATTATCTATTTTCTTCTCGTTTGCATCGTTTCCAACACCTCATCGGTGCACACGTGCTCTGTCCATGGTATCCTCAGCATCCTTCTGTAATGCTGCTTAATAATGAAATGCTTAGAGGAAAAGGGGTGGTTCTACCCTGTGGATGCAGAAGACAGGTGCAAAGGTCTGACCAGAAGAGAGCTTATCTGAACATTTGCCATGAAAGTAGTGACAGGGTGGCTCTTTCAACTTTGTGGGACAGGTGGTGGCAGCAGAGCGGAAAACAAGTCATCCCACTCCACAAGGCTGCATAAACAAAGGGACTGACCATTTCCCCAGCCTTTTTAGTGATGGATTGTATATAGGAGCTCTACTTGAGGTATGGGACAAATTTAAGTCCCAATTGACAATCAAAACAAGGAGGGTTATTCAGTGCATAACTGTTTATAATGACAAAAGTAAAAGGTCAATTTAGTGATGAAATGCTCTGAGCTTGGTCAGAAGTTTAAATACTTAGCAAGTGTTTTGACAGAGGATGGAAAGTGTGACATTGAGTGTTGGAGTTTTTTGGGTTCCATTGGAGACTGGTAGGCCAGCAATGGGCTGACTCATTTTATAGTTCACCAATAGAAGTGTTAACCAATCAGAAGGTTCAAAATATTCAATGCGACATGTACGAAAGGCAGCCAAATTTTCCTATATATTTACGATCTAATCCGATTCAGTAGAGTGGCTAACTCGAGAGTGTTAATCTTTGATGCTGTTTCATTGAACAGATTACGTCCTCCGCTGTATTCTATATTCATAAACTACGGTAGACATGATCAACATTGAGAACCGAAGGTGTATTGGATACATTCCACAAGCTAAGCAGAGTATTTTGAGACAGGAAAATTTTGTTGGAAACAAAGTAAAGAGTACTGGACTGTTATGTGATGTCTGTTCAAATGCTGGACAATCTCTTCAAAGATAAAGGAAAGACTTGAAGCAACAGAAATGTAGTTCTACAGAAGGATACTGAGTATACTGTGGACTGAACATGTGAGCAAGGTTTTGGGGAGGATGGAAATGAAAAGGATACTTATACTTAACATCGGGAAGAAACAGCTGAAGTTTCTCGGACATGCAATGAGAGAGGAGGGCTTGGAGAATCTGATACTCACAGGACAGTAGAGGGAAAGAGAGACTCGAGAAAGCAATGCATGACATACTTGATGGGCTTGAGCAAGTGAATACCAGAGCAGGGTTTGGGAGAATTAACAAGAGAAAATGTTTTAAGATATAAGGGATAGGGATATGTGGAGGGCCATGATCGCCTACATCTTGATGGAACACTGCACATAGAAGAATAAAGTTAAAAGCATCCTCACTGTTAGAGTTAGACCAGAGGAAAGATCAGTTAACACGCTATGATCGTCTAGAATTTTGGAGATACTCCCATAAATCATGATATCATCTGTATAGATAACACTGTCAACACGTTTTTTAGCTAATTTGATGGAGGCTGATTCCGAAAATTACCTCAGATATTCATGGTTCAGTCAGTTAAGTGGCATATGTGCTACACACTTGGGCAACCATGTCTGGAGAGAGACATGACTGACTGGGCAGAAGATTATCTCGCAGTAGGTTGTCATTACTTTCTGCAGTAGACTGGTTGCCAGCCAAGGCTATAGAACCCAATTTATCCTGTTATTTAACCCATAACTGGAAAGAACAGACAGATTAACACCTTTCCCAAGGGTATTTACACGTAAATGAATGCAAGGAATTCAATTGGAACTCGGCTCCCCGATTTCTTGATCTGAGCCGATATCCAATGCACTATTCAGACATGCTTTTCATGGTTAGCTACCATTTTTGCTGTCCGAAAATTGTTCATTTTTGAAAAAAAAAGATCAATTTATGAACTTGGCTGATTACAACATTTACTTAATAAAAGTGTCGTAGAATCCATCAATTTTCAGATAGGCTTAGCAATTTATATCAGCCACTTGAAATAAACTATTATTATAAGAAAAGTGTTTTTGAGTCAAACATTTTAAAATAGAAGTACCAAATTTTAATGCCAAAATTCAAATTAATTAAAACACTTTATCAGTAATATGCTAATATGAGATTTAAGGTTCATTTTTTATATTGCCATCTTAGATAAATTTCTGGATAATTTCTGCGATGTGAGTGATGAATGAGAGGAACAATTCCAGCAGGATATCAAAACAATTGAAGAGCACGGCCAGGGACAGTGTGACAAATGATGAGGTATCAAAAAGGACTTGAATAACATTGAACATGACAGACATCCAAGAAAGAGAAAGTTTTTACCATTTTATGAAGGTTTTATTTCTGCTGTTATTTTATTTAATGATTTGATAAAAATACTTGTGGGTCTTTGTATATTCAATTGTGTTATTTTTAAAGACTTAGGGTTTGAGTGTTATTGAAATAAAAGTATTTCTCAATAAGCAGACCAATATTTGTTTGTTTAAATACGAATTGAGAGGTTTCTATGATTTTACTTTGAGAAATATTGCTATCAGCCATCATCATCTATACCGAAAACAAATTAAAAAAAAAAAAGTTTTTTTTCCAAACATAAGCCATTTCTGTATAGCAAAAACGATAGCTAACCAAGAAAAAGTAAGGGCATTTTCAGATTCAGTGCCCTCAAATTAGGTATAAAAGATGTTTGGTGTTTTGAAAATAATTCAAAAATTATTTTTATTGACCAGTGTAATCACCAACTGTCCGTAGTAGACATTTACCAATTAGTTTTCATACCTGGTCATTCCTGTTTGCTATAGCACAAAAATTTAATTTCTGGCTTAAGTCCTCCTTCTCCAGTGGGTAGGTTCATGAAGATTGTTTTTGTTAATGGCTGGTTTTCTAAGACACGTGAGATCAATGAAGGCATGAACCTTAAACTATTCTTAGTCCTATCCTCTTTCAGTTTTTATTCACAGATCATTACAATGACCGAGAAAAAAAAAGGGTTTTGAAATGGTGTCTAGACACCAAAACCTCTTTTTTTTTATTCTTCTTAATATTATTATTATGAGTGTACTCCTGGTGTCAAAGAATTTGAAAGGATTATTAGCTGTTTCCTCACAGGTTATCCCTCAAGTGTGACAAGAGGGTATATATATACATACACACACACACATATATATATACATACAAGTATAGAGTAGGTATGGGTTGAATAAAATTCTGTATCCCAAGAAACACAATTCTTGAAAAAGTGCTCAAGACACATATAGTGTTGAAACAAAATAGCTACTTTTGTTGTAATATTATAACTTAAGTTATAAAATTCTAAATTTATATATATATATATATATATATATATATATATATATATATATATAAAACAATATTTATTATCACAAAAAGAGGATAACTACTGCCTTTCTGCTTCCTGCATGCTGGAAGTTCTCTTCCGTCGTTCCTGTATTTAAGAATTGTGGTGAACCCTCAGACCCATCCAACTATCGCCCTATCAGTCTTCTACCAATATTCGGGAAAGTGTTCAAGGCCATAATCAATGCTGAAATAGTTCAACATCTTACTGCCCACAAACTCTATTGACAGACAATACGGCTTCTGCTTTGCCAGGTCCACGGCCGACTTGCTAACAACCGTAACAGAGAACATGCTCCAGGCCCTTGATGAGACTAACAAAGGCTCGCGCGGTTGCTCTGGACATCTCCAAGGCTTTTGACAGGGTTTGGCACTCTGGCCTCCTATGCAAGCTACGGTGTTATGGTATTACCGGTCGCCTGCTTAGCCTAATCCAATCTTTAAATAACTGCAAAATGAAGGTCGTTTTAAATGGGCATGCCTCTTCACCCTACAGCACGAATGCTGGTGTCCCACAGGGCTCTATCCTGGGCTCGATGCTCTTCCTTATTTTCATCAACGACCTCCCAGATGAGATCAAGTCCCAAGTAGGCATCTACGCAGATGACACCACAATATACTCCTGCACCAGTAAGAAACCTGTCATGGCGAACAGACATAATCTTGCTGCTGACCTTGAATGGGATCTACACTCTGTGGTGAATTGGGGCAAGAAGTGGCTTGTCAACTTCAATGCGTCCAAGACCAAACTGTTGTCTGTCAACCATCACAGGCAACCTCTCCTGCCTCTCATAAGCATGGACCAAGCAATTCTCCCTGAGAGCAATACACTAAGCCTCCTTGGCCTTACCCTCTCCTCAGACATCAAATGGAACCACTATATCGAATCCATAGCTAAATCTACTGCTAAGAAGGTTGGGTCACTATGTTGATCCAGAATGTTTTTTTCCGCCTGAATCCATCCTGCATATATACAAGTCAACCATCCGTCCATGCATGGAGTACTGCTGCCATTTATGGTCAGGCACTCCTGCCGTTCTCCTCAGTGTTCTTGACAGGCTCCAAAGGAGAGTCTGTAATGTGATAGGTACTGATCTGGCGGCTTGATTGCAGCCACTTCCCCACCGTCGAAATGTGACCTCCTTTTGTCTGTTCTATAAATACTTTCATGGCTTCTGCTCGGATGAACTTAAGTCACTGGTGCCTCCTCAACAGGTGTTTACTCGTGCAACCAGACTGGCAACTGGGTCCCACCCATTCACAGTTAGGTTAGCCAAATGCGGATGACAATTCTACTCCTGCAGCTTCTTCTCTCGCACTTCCTGCCTGTGGAACTTGCTCCCATATTCTTGCTTTCCTGATGGCTACAACCTCCAGAAATTTAAATGCAATGTTAATACTCATCTATTAACCACTTGACTCTAGCTCTCTCCCCACCCCCCGTATATCCTTCCCTTTCTCTCCACCTATATATCTGTCATCGCACCTGCATTCTCAGCTTTCTATTGCTCCTTTCTAACTAGTTTGTACTCCTCATTCTCTTCTAATTAATTTTTTACAGCTATGTAGCCCCCCACCTCATCAGTGGCATTTCCGCCTTGCTCGGGGTGAAATGATTAAAAAATATATATATATATATATATATATGTATATTCTTCACAACTCAATTACATAATTATTGAAAAAAAAAAAAAAGGCACTGGTTAAAGAGCAAACATTCGTCAAGAGATTTAATAACTAGCAGTAAAGAAAATGAACTGAGCCAACACTGCTTTGCTAATGTCTCTTTCTCCATGAGCATGACCAGATGTGTATATATATATATATATATATATTCCATTTGTAAACGAGTTATTACGTGACCTAGGTTTCTACCATGAGTGGTGTCTTCAGGCGATTTTCAATAACTGACTTTACCGTTTTTTTTTTTTTTTAAGAACACTTACATAATGTTTTTTTGAATGCTTACGTGGCAGGGAATTTTTGAATGTGCAGTTGTTAAAATTACAAGAATAGGATTATTATTATATCACATATTTCATATTATTCTATTATATTATTATTATAATGTCACATATATGAAGAAATCATTTAATTTTTTAATAACTGAAAAACATGAAATTCTTGTAATTTTTATGTACCTTATTGGATTGGATTATTTTTATAAAATTTTAAAATGGTTTATAGTGAGTTTTGGTAATCATAAACAGTGCTTCATGTAAAACAATAGAGCTAAAATTTATACTAAGGATAATTAGACATTTGTCTCTGACAATTATAGCAATTGTCAAGCACAAATTTCAGCATAATGATTGATATAAGCGTGAAATCTGAAGTAGAGCTGAGGAACTTATCCTTATTATTATATTGCATATATGAAGAATGGATTTTATTTTTTGTTCTGTGTGGGCCTGTACAGCCATAAAAGTGGCACCTGCATTTGCAGCTGAGGCATAACTTTTTCAGGCACAGATTCAATGTCTCTCAAGCCTGATGGATTCCACATACATATTTTACTTCAAATACTTTTTTTTAGTGATTTTGTATTTGAAATGTAAACAAAGCAATTTCTAAAGAATTAATGAATTCCATTTTTTTAATCTAACATGTTTTTAAATATTTTTAAATCTTATTAAAATATATTTTTTTTTAATAAGGGTGCTCCTGCTATCCACCTAGGTGTCCTTAACAAAATTCAGTGGAGAATCTGTAATGTGATAGATCCTGACTTGGCAGCTAGGATACAGTTACTTTCTCACCAGTGCAATGTGGCGTCCCTGTGTCACTTCTACAATTACTTTCATGGCTTCTGCTCCAATGAACTTACCTCATTAGTGCTCCTTATATATAAATTTATCCAAGCCACAAGATTAGCAACTAGGTCCCACCCTTTTACAATAAGACCAATAAATTGTAAATGCAAATTCTACTCCAGCAGCTTCTTTTCTTGCACTTTACGCCCGTGGAATTCCTTTCCGTTTACTTGCTTCCCCAAGAGCTACAATCTCCAGGAATTTAAATGTAAAGTCAATAGTCATCTCCTATCTCACTAATCTGCATCCTCTCTCACATGCTCCTTTGTCCGTCCACTCCACTCTCATTAGTATTCTCATCCTTCTCTTACCCACTTCCTGACACCCACTATAATCTGTCACTCTTTCTCATAACTTTCCACCGATGTAACTCCCTGCAAAACAGTGGCAGTAAAATGCCTTTTTTGAAGCGATATGATTATAAAAAAAAAAACAAAAAAACAAAAAAAAAAACCTAATGACTAGCAATGTTCATCAAATTAAAATTTGACTAAAAAACTTTCTATACTATTATATGTGGATATAAAGTGGGGGATCAATTCTACATTACAAAACTGATTGCTCACTTTATGGCCACAGTCATCTTTCTCTCAACCACTTCTTGACACTCCCTATAGCCTGTTACTCTTTCTCATGACATTCCTCCTATGTAACCCCCTGCAAAACAGTGGTAGTAAAATGTCTTGCTTGGGGCGTTATGGTTATAAAATAAAAAATAAAATCGGTTTACATTTTCTCGTACCATACAACCAATTGCCATAAATGGGATTATATTTATTGCATTGAAAAAATACCAATAACAATGGGGCAAATAAACAACACCTAATAAAAAAAATGTCATTTGTGACTTTAATTATCCTGGTATCTAGAGAATGCAGTACAGCTGCTATTCACCCTCGATACCCATCCTACTGATAGTCACCGTCTTCATCAATGCTCAAATAAAAAACAAACAAACAATATAAATGGTATGATTACATACAAACAATAATTGTAGGCTCATGTATGGTGTTTATAATTGCTTGTATCTCATGTTTGCGGTTCATGGCGTCCGGCAAATTCCTCTTTACAACTTGGCTAGTCAGTGCTAAGACGCAAGGTGATTTCAGAGAGGAATTCTCAAGAAAAAATATGCATCTTGACATATAAGAAATATAATGCTAAAGAATTAATGGATTTATTTATAATCCGACATTTTTATTACTTTGTACATTATTACATGGAAGTGTGTTGTGGTGCAGTGGATATCGGCTTGGAACGAGAAATCCGGGAACCGAGTTTGAATTTCGGTTGAATTCCTTGCATTCACTTACGCACCAATACCCTTGGAAAAGGTATTAATCTGTCTCTTCCCTCTAGTTATGGGTTAAATAACAGGACAGATTGGGTTCCATAGCCTTGGTTGACAACCAATCTACCGCAGAAAGCAATGACAACCTACTGCGGGATAATCTTCTGCCCAGTCAGTCATGTCTCTTTCGAGACATGATTGCCCAAAGCGTGTATCACATATGGCACTTAACCAACTTAACTTAACCATTTTAAAATAAAAAAAAACACTAAGACTAAGTTCAATTACAAATGTGTTGCGAACAGTCTAGTTGGCAATGTAATAATGAAAACTGGGTCAGAAATCCAACCCTCACAACAGTAGAAACACACTTTGGCTCACCAAACTAAAAAACTGTTCTCGCTGGGAAGCAATAGCAATAGCCTTTATTGACTGAACAATTTGTCTGATTGATTATGCCAGACAGGGAAGAAAGAACATTAGTGTAGCTTCTCTGAGATTTATAGCAGCACTTTTAATGCAAACAATTTCCTTCAGCAGACCATCCGTAAGAAAATGAACTCTTTTTTTGAGGTAGGCATTTTCTCTTTCTTTACAAAGAGAAAACAGTTCACTAAATCAAAAATGCTTAGTAAGTTCTTTAACTGTCAGTTCATCCACAGTAAATTTGTATCCAAGGTCTTAGTTTTTTTTTATTTTAAAATGGTTTACTGACACAAATGTGTTGTGAACAGTCCATCGGGCAATGCAGTAACGAAAACAGGGTCAGAAGTCCAACCTTACCCTCACAATAACAGAAACACATTTTTGGTCACCAAGCTCAAAAAATCATTCTCGCCCACCATTAAGCAGAAGCAATGGCCTTTATTCACCAAGCAATTTCTCTAATTGGCCATGCCATTTAGGAAGGAAAGAACATTAGCATAGCTTCTCTGATACTTATAGCAGTTCTTGTTGTGCTAACAATTTTGTTTAATTTTTAATTCTTTAATTTTCAATTAATTGAATTTCATTTTAATTATTTAATTTTTCTTCAGCAGACCACACACAAAATACAAACTCTTTTTTGAGGTGGGGTGATTTTCTCTTTTGTTACAAGAGTATTTGCGCATAAGTGAATATAACGAACCCTGCTCTTTAACTAAAAATTCCAAGCCATTAGGCCACCTGCAGATCTAAATTTACAGAACCAGGACCCCCAAATAGTCACCAATACAGTTACTGAGCAGGCTTAATGTTACTTAACTTTAGTGATCATACTGGGACCAGTGATTCAACCATGAGACTATTTCAAACAAAAAGCGTCCACTACAATTTTATGCATCAGTGGACACCAAAGTCAACCCAAAGTGGCAATGACAGTTTGTTTCATGCCTGAAAACAGCTGCATTCGATGCCTTGAAAGCCAAATGACTGACATGGCATCATCATTAATCAGACCCTGAATTTTTACTTATCATGATGAATATTTTCTCAGAAAGGCCATGTGCCTTGAGCGCCCACTGCGAAATTAATCTCGACCTAGACTTCTCATGGAACTTGAACAGACAATCACTAAAGACACTGGAAAAATGGTTGGTGCCCTGTACCACTCCAGTAAGTACCTAACTCCTTTTGCTACCCTCTACCTTTACGATATCCAGACCAGGCCGAAAATGGAGTCTTGCTGCCGTAAATGGGCTGTACTGTCTTCACTTTCTAGTCTCAATAGAGTCCAAAAGTTCCTCCCCATCCCTGTGGGTAATAAGTGATTTTTCACCCTACAACCACTTTTCCTACAGATGAAACGTCAAAAGCATCTCGCGTTGTATCCCTATTTCCACCTAAAAGTGTTCAGATGAACTACATTCCTTGGTTCCCCCAGTCATAAATGTCACAGCTAAGACCCACCATGCCATTCACACTGGATTGAACCACACTTATTTCTTTCATAAGATGTAAGTTCCACTCAAGCAGCTTCTCCCTATGAACTGACGCTTTGTGTAACACAGTGCTTCTCAAACTATCTGATGTGGCGGGCCAGTAGTTTTTTTTTTTCAATGTGCCAGGGGCCGGCAAGCAAAGCAAGCCAATCCAGCTGAGTAAGAGGTGGGGGGGGCTTTGGACCCCGGTATTTTTTTTTTTTTCTTGAGATATGTACTATTTCAGGAGTTTGAATTCCAGTTGAATTCATTTAATTCACTTACGCGCAAATACCCTTGGGAAAGGTATTAATCCGTCTCTTCCTACCAGTTATGGGCTAAATAACAGGACAGATTGGGTTCTATAGCCTTGGCTGGCAACCAGTCTACCACAGAAAGCAATGGCAACCTACTGCGGGATAATCCTCTGCCCAGTCAGTCATGTCTCTTTCGAGACATGATCGCCTAAGTGTGTTTCACGTATGGCACTTAACTGACTATTTCAGGGACATTTTGAGACTATCTGTAATAAACATGAAGACATGATATCTTGTTCATTCTAAGGGCAGTCATCATTGACGTAACAAGTCTTCCCAGTGTGCCATTGACCGGTACCATATTTGTGCTATATTAATTATGGCCACTGGTTTCGAGGGTATATATTTTTAAAAATCCAGAAAAAATATTTAAAGTTAATATTAATACTTCGTAAGCAATTTGAATTTAATAAAAGGCATTAATCTTCTAAAAAACAAACAGTAAAACAAAATATTAATTTTAATTAATTTAAGACGTATTTAAAATATCCATATGACTAAACTTTTTTTTTTTTCCAATATTAGGCATTTTTTTTGTTTTGACGAATTTTGATAAGACAAAAAATAAATGAATGAAAATATACGAAAAATAATTATCAATCCAAAATGAGATGAATGTTTGAAAATCTCCACTTACCAGTGACGGTACGTGTACCACACTTTAAGTAGCACTGGTGTAACAGACTACCGAGCAGATGAATCCTCGATCACTATAATCTTAACCTGTACAAGTCTATCGGTAAATGTTATTTTAATTAAAAGGCACATAAATATAAGTTCTCGAATACAACATGAAAGCCTTTCGTATTTGTCTATATTTCTGAGATGAGGTAGTATTTACATTATTCAGACTACTGTCCTCATCTTTGTTGCCATTTGTACGACGTTTCAGCCATTGTACGCGCCAGCCTTCTTCAGGTGTTAGGAACTGAACCCTTTATTACAATCACTGTGGTATATCATCCTCATTCCTTGTGTAAAGCCTCGATTGGAAGTCATGAGTTATCTCCCTCTAACCCTGCAAGTTACTTGTTCACTGCTGTAGCTTGGTATTGAACTAAGAGTCAAGTCAGGAACTAACCAACGTCTATATCTACTGGCCATGTGTCCTTACGTGGATATAGATTTTGGTTAGTTCCTGACTTGAGTCTTAGAGTTGTGAGTTAAATACCAGGTTACAGCAGTGGTGAACAAGTAACTTGCAGAGGTAGAGGGAGATAACTCATGACTTCCAATTGAGGCTTTACGCAAGGAATGGAGTTCATATACCCCAATGATTGTAATAAAGAGTTCGATTTGAAATTCCTAGCACCTGAAGAAGGCCGGAGTGTACAGCGGCCGAAACATCATACAAATGGCAACAAAGATGAGGACAATAGTCTGAATAATATAAAATACTGTGAATGCCTTTTTTATATAATTTCTTAATTGCCCATTAATCTGTTCAATTTATAATTATAATTTTACAAAGATGGTTGTTAAAGACATGTTAGAAAATTACCAATGAATTGTAAGATATTAGGTATGAATTTCCATATTTATAAAAATCTGCACACTTATACACACAAAAACATTAAAAATTTTTTTTTAAATACTGAGGGTCGCCAAATTATAGAAAGTTTTTCCATTTATATTTAGTAAATAATGTTTTTAAATAATAACATTATCACATAAACAATACAGATTAGTACAGAGTTTTAAAAGATTTAAAACTTAAATTATATTAGAAATTTAAAAGTTCATTATTCATCGAAAACATTTTTCTTAAGACAATAGTGTCTATAAAATATTTTATTCATAAAAGCAATTAAAAGCTTTTCTTATTAAGTAATGTTTTAGCTTTATTGAATTTTTATATTAGGATCCAAAGCAGAGTTTCTTTAACTGGGGATTTTGTTTGGCAAAAAGAAAATGGATGATTTAAATTCTCACAGCATATAAACTTCTTAAGAGTCATTTAATGCCAAAATTTACTTTTTTAGAGAGCATTATTAATTTCTTTTACAAAAATCTATTACTGATGAAGCATGTAGGAATAATGAGAAGGAAACATGTTATTTTTAAAAGAACAAAATAAAGAATTTATTTACAAATAAGTTTCAGTAGCTTATTTCAGGACAATAAAGGTTCAGAGTTTTGATGAATTGTCAAGAAGAGAAAATGTCCATATTAAATCATTAGACATAATGTAATATTCCAAAATGCTTAAAACAAATTGAGAGAGGTCATATCTCACATAAAAGTTATACAGTTGTATTCAACATGAATAAAAAGATATATTTGAAAGTACTTAGCTTAGGAGTTCAATATAGTTCTTTTAAATTCCCCAGCTCTCATTAGAGATTTATAATTTATCAGCATAAAATTTGACACCGACGTTATTCAGACACGAGATTCTGCTTATTTCTCTCTCTCCCCGATTCAAATTTCTCTGCCTATTTATATCAAAAAGCGATTTGACATCAGTAGGTTATTTTTTCTCACTTTGTAAGCTGCTCACTTTTCGTTGGTCAGAATAAATTTTCATCTAGGCACATTAAAATTTGCTTCAATCCAATTTTCTATTGGTCAAAGCAAATTTTTGCACAGGCTTGTGAATTTGAAAAAAAAAAAAAAGTTATTTTTATTTTGTTTTCGTATTTTTTTTTTTTACTATGAAAATGTTTATACATTTAGTGTTTTGAACAGTTTGTCAAGTAGGAGGATTAACAATCTGCCCATAACTGAGACCCTAACAGGTGTTTTACCACATTGGGTCTAGGTGAACCTAAAAACAGCAGCAATTAAGAGGTGGTTTTATGCTGTTCAGAATCTCCTGATTAGAGGCCTTACTGTCGGATGTAGTTTATCGTCATACCTAGCATGGGAAGGTGAAATATTTTTTTTACTGGTTCTCGTTGAATACGTGAAAAAACAAAAAAACAAAAAAAAACATCATGTATAATTCATTTTAGCGTTTCAAACTGTTAACATACAAAACATTGATTTATCTCCCTTACATCGCACATAAATTTGTTGAACGACATTCATATTCCAAGAACCCCTGGCTTCGGACGGGAAAATTTCAAAATAATATTTAATCCCAAGAGACCATTCACCCCACCCAGACAATAATACTCTTCTTCGGGAGGAGGCTGAGGTCATTATACAGCGCCTGAGGCACCCCCAAAATGGGAAAGTGTTGGGGTAACTTAAGCTTTTCCACGGTTACGGTGCGGATAAACCCACTTTTACTTTTAAGAACTGATTTTATGGGTACACTGAAAAATACTTAATGTTACTACTCCTTTTATGTACCCAGAAATAAATAAAAATATAAACAAAATATAGGGTCTTCTAAAATACAATATTTTACAACCATTTTTTAATAAAATTCTGATGGGAAAACTGAAATTTAAACTCTGTGAGGCAGAATGAACGAATGTTTAAATTTGCAAAGGAGGCTCATTTTGCTTCAATAAATTTCTAGAAGCAAAAAAAAAAAAAAAAAAAAAAAAAAAAAAGAATCCAATCCGATTTTGATTTCTGGGAACTTTTTCTCTCCATATTTCTTTTAGAATGAGAATAATTTTTGGTTCATAACTTTGACTGGCTTCAAGATATGTTTCTGTGTTACTATTTCCAATGATCTGGGTGCAACAAATGCTGAAATTAATTACCTCCCGAGAGGCCAGAATAGGAATTTCGTTCAAGAAATTGACATGCGTTGTAAGGGAGATAAATCAAGGTAGAGTGTGTAAAAATTGTTTGAAACGCTAAAATGGACTAAACACCTCTATTTTGTCATAACAACAAATTAAATTGTAAAGTTTAAATAAAAGTCTCGGTATTTTTAAGCATCCTTTTTGAGTTATTTAAAAATTATTTTAAGAGAAAACAAAAAGGAACAATAAAAATATTTATTTTGTTTTTTGTATTTAAAAAATGTTTTGTTTGAATTTTTTAATTTTGCAGTTAAAACTCATTTACTGATTAAAAAAAAACTAGCAGAAAAGAAATTACAAAACAAATCTCCATCATTGCCAAACCTTGCCATTGAAATAATCATGGTTATTTCTTATCAGTCAGTTAAGTGCCATACGTGAAACACGCTTGGGCGATCATGTCTCTTTCGAGACATGACTGACTGGGCAGAAGATTATCCCGCAGTAGGTTGCCATTGCTTTCTGCGGTAGACTGGTTGCCGACCAAGGCTATAGAACCCAATCTGTCCTGTTATTTAACCCATAACTGGAAGGAAGAGACGGATTAATAGAATAGTAGAATACCTTTCCCAAAGGGTATTTGCGTGTAAGTGAATACAATGGATTCAACTGGAATTCGAACTCGGCTCCCCGGTTTCTCGTTCCGAGCCGATATCCACTGTATTATTTCTTATACAGTTGCCAAAATTACATTTTTGTAAACCGTGAAATAAACAGAATGACGAATAATCACGAAATTCATGTAAAAATGATCAACTATTTTGACGAGGTTGGTCCAAGGTTCAAGGGCTGATTGAAAGAGAAAACTTTGAAAAGTCTATGTATATTTTCGTTTTAAATTCTTCTTACAATACATAGTCGTATATAAATTGTGTCAAGGTTGTAATTATTGTCATTTAATATTAAGATAATTGTTACCCCCCCACAAAAAATAAAAATAAAAATAAAAAAAATCACGAAATTAAAAGAGGTGTTTCTTTATTATTTTCAAATAAATTGTAAAGTGAAACTTGACTTCTTAGATTGCCAAGAAATTATTTGCTAATAAAATATATTTATAATTGTTAAATAAATCTTTGTTGATTTATCTTCTTTTTCTTTTAATTTTCTGTATTATAACATTTTTTTAAATTTTTTTTAACTTAAATTTTTGTTTAGTAAAAACGTGAAAGAGAATGAGACGAAAGTAAAAATCACAAGAGGAGGAAATGGGCGTGAATCATTGTCCATATAAAAGTTTGTTTTTTTTAAATCGAAAACTTATTTTTAAAAACAATAGTCAAGAGTCGAGAAGACTGTTTTATTTTTTAAACAAAACATATAGTTTTTTGTTTTAATCTTATTCAAAACTTATTTGGAAAGAATGAAATCATCAAACTTTTTATGTTTAATTTTAACTATTTTTTCTTCTTCAAAAACAATGTTTGTAGTGATAATAATTTCGGACCAATTCAAATCAACATAATTTTTAAAGATGAGGTTAAGCACTTATTTTCATTTTAAAGTGATAAAATAAAAAACAAGAAATTGAATTTTAATTAACAGAGCACTTGCTTAAAAAGTGTAAAAAACATTAAAAAATTGTTTCTCCACCCCCGACTCAAAATGAAAACAAATACAAACAAACAATTTAAAATGGTTACTTTACCCTCCAGATGGAGACAAAAAGTCCTGATCATCGTCATCTCTATCGAAGAACATTTGTTTAATATAAAAAAAACCCTGGATTAATTTTTTTTTCAGGTTTTGTAAGCCCAATCTCCAGGACGGACCACACTACCGCCGAAGCCAACACTGTGCCTCTTCACAGGGACAGGGAACCATAACCGGAAATTCAATTCATATTCGCACGTTACAGTTTTTGTTTTTTTTTATTTAGCATTATTTTTATTGCACTTTAACTCATTCTTTGAAGACCATTTGGAGAATTAATTAATCTCGTAATTTATAACTATTTATAAGCATATATATATTTTGATAGATATATTTGACGTGTGGAATGGCTGGAGACAGGGAACTCTTAGTTGAATAGTACCGGAAATTGGAAGTTAACACCGGCACGTGATTTCTGCAATCGGAAGTAAATGGAAGAGTTATCTTTCTTGCTTTTCAGAATTACGCTTTGCTTTGTTGGACACTTAAAATCTAATAACGACGCTACTGAGTTCGATCCCTACTGGGTGCTCTGTACTTCTAGCTTTGTGCCATATCTAAGCTACGCTTATAAAAACTATCATAGGGTTTGCTTTGTGGCTGTAAGTGTCCATATCTCGGAAAATAAAAAAAAACAAGTCACAGGTTTTCAAATACATTTTTTCTAACCAAAAAAAAAAAACAAAATAATTTTTGAGATAAGACATTATGATTTTATTTGAATATATTGTTATATGCCTTTAGATTCTGACTAATGCACATTTTTTCATTTTACTCTTAGTTCAAAATACATTTTTTACAATTATGACTTTGATCCTCACTGAGTGTTTTATTCATTTGGTCCTGTGTCAATGTAAGCTACGCTAACTAAAAAATCGCTAAATATTTATGAATCCATGGAGCTGTCTTCTGTCCCGAAGTGTATACCACCCCACTGCACTTTAAAAAAATAGGGTCAAGGCTGATGTCTGAGACTGGTGCACAGACAAAACTCACACTAGAAATATAATAAAAAGAAATTTTTATATATATTTATACTTAGTTTTGTACTAATTTAGGTACTTACACAAATTTGGAATGAGTAAGGTTTTAAATGAAAATTTAAAAATGAAAATGCTTACTTAAAGTTTTCATTTTAGCTTTAATTGAAAACTAAAAGATTTAAAATTTACTATCTTCAGTAAGAAAAATACTCTGGTGAATTTCTAACAGAAATTATATTGACCTGAACTGATTTTTTTTCCAGTAAAATCGACCGTTTTGACACATTTGTAAAGAAAAGTTAATTCTTGGTTTTAAAAATCTTACAAAAATAAAATAATTCTGAAACATTATCTGAGAAAAATTAATGAATTTAAAGTTAAATTAATCTGATTTGAAACAAATATTAGTTATAGCATAAAATGTTGAATACGAGCATTTCTTAACTACAGGGTATTTTTTTTTCTGATGTATTAATCGGTTTATCAACTGTCTAAAGTGTCCACAAGGTAAGTATGGTGACACAGAATTGCTAGCAGACGATAAATTTTATGAGATTTATTTTTGTGTAAGGAGTGGTGGAGAAAAACCATTAAAACACATAACTTTTTAATGATAAATATCATTTATGAACACAAATTCTTAGAACAATCACAAAAAATTGAGTTTCTTTTTAAAAATATTATGGTTGTCAGATTGTAATAAAACTTTACAATATATGATTAGTAAATATAGTTTTACTAAAAAACAATATTACCAATATTACCACTGAAACTGAATTTTAAGATTTAAAAGCTTTATAAATTATTCAATTTAAAACTGTACAAAAGTGAAAACAAATCTTGTAAAAATTCATTTTACATCAAAAATGTTTTTCTTCGGACAATATTGTCTTTAATATATATCTTATTCATAAAGACAATTAAAGGCTTCTCCAATTAAATAATATCTTAGTTTTATTGTGTTTTTATTTTTCAATTTAGAACAGATTTTCAGTAAGATGGTCTGATTGGGAAAAACAAATTTAAAGATTTAAATTCTTCAAAGAACTCTACTTTTAACTAATATAGTCACTAAAAATTATCACATTGAATTTCTCAAGTTTTCATAAAATTAAGTAAGAAATGAAACCCATGTAAAAGAAAAATGATTTTACCCAGATTTTCTCATAAAAGAAATTTAAAACAAAATTAATTCATTTGTGAATTAGTCTAGTCTGTCACCGCAAAAAAGAGGCTAAAATTCGCGATGCTAACATTAGTACATCAGTTGATGTATGAAAAAAGTGTTTTCATCAACATTTTAAATGTTCTAAAAAGAAGTAAAAAAATCATGAAATATTAAAAAAAATACTTGATCCTTCCTCTTATAAGATTCTTAATAAAGATTTTAGCTGTTGAAGAAGCAATTGAAGTAGATAGACTAAACTATCGCCCAGTTCACACTCCACCCACGTCTATTGAACAGGTGGAGAGGCTCATCCCTTGTTCCCTGTTTAGGATGTGGTTTCTGGCTTTCTCTTTTCCAATCTTTTCACTCCTATGCACATCAGTGGTGTTACCGCCTTGCTCGGGGTGATATGATTAAAAAAAAAATTTGATGATAAAACTGTTTTTCATCAGAAGGTTGATTGTCAGTTTGAATGTGTGGGTTAGTGTAGAAGAGTGGAATAATAAAATATACATTTTGAATGTTGAAGTATAAATTTATTAAAAGGAAAGAATAACACAAGTTGTAGAACTTAATGTTCAATTAGAAACATTTTTAAAAGGTTAAGCGTAGAGTTCATGTTCAATGATAAAGTTGAGTTGAGGGTATCAAGAGTTGAAGAAATTGTTTGTTGTAGTAATTGTTGAAAGAGATAAGGAGAAAGAGAAAGAGAACACGGTTCGACCTGACCTTATTTCGATTTGAAGTTGGTTACATTTTAGATGTGTGTCAGCTTCCCCTGACTGACCCTTGACTGATACCAGGTAATTTATATAGACTTTTTGAATTTAGCACTGGATCCATAAGTCCTTAAATGTGCAAGTTGCTCCCATTGGCCAAAAATCATTTTAACATCTACTTGAGAAATCTGGATTGGACTTTTTTTAAGCGCATGGTCAATCCTTTTTCTACTTGTGAAAACCCAGGATTTCACACATCATTGTGAATTTTTGTAAAAGTGAAGAAGGTTAATTTTAATTAGTTTCTTATCCATACATGCAGATGTGCCTTGTGGTGCATTAGATATCTGAATGAGAAATCAGGTAGCTGAGTTCGAATTCAAGCTGAATTCATTGCCTTCACTTACGTGCAAATACCCATGGGAAAGGTATTAATCTGCCTGTTCCTTCCAGTTATGGATTAAATAACAGGACAGATTGGGTTCTAAAGCCTTGGTCGGCAACCAGTCTATCACAGAAAGCAATGGCAACCTACTGCAAGATAATCTTCTGCCCAGTCAGTCATGTCTCTGTCGAGACATGATCGCCCAAGTGTGTAT
Organism: Ascarosepion bandense; assembly: GCA_037127315.1. Lineage (NCBI taxonomy): Eukaryota > Metazoa > Mollusca > Cephalopoda > Sepiida > Sepiidae > Ascarosepion > Ascarosepion bandense. Next base: position 1,107,858 of record JBBBDQ010000709.1, read on the forward strand.
CATGTATGGCACTCAACTGACTGACTGATCCGATACATAATAAACGAGAATGTTTATGAAGGATGCTAAGTGGTATAATTTAATTCGGAGTTCCCAAGTAATATTTTATTTATCTATAGTGTATTTGTCTATATTTCTGAGATGAGGTAGTATTTATATTATTTACATTATTCAGACTGTTGTTCTCATCTTAGTTGCCATTTGTATGACGTTTCGATCGTTGTATGCTCCGGGCTTCTGCAGGTGCTAGAAATTCGAATCGAACCATTTATTAAGGACACATGACCCGTTAGATATAAACTTTGGTTAGTTCCTGTGACTTGACCCAGGCTACAGCAGTGGTGAGCAAGTAACTTACAGGGTTACAGGGAGATAACTCATGACTACCAGAAAAGGATCTACGAAAAGGAAGGAAGATCATATAACCCAGTGATTTTAAATAAAGGGTTCGGTTTGAAATTTCTAGTACTTGAAGAAGGCCAGCTGAAACAGCTGAAATGTCATACAAATGGCAACAAAGAGGAGGACAATAGTCCGAATAATGTAAATACTGTAATATTTTTTTTTTATAAGAGAGCTTAGTCTGACCTATTTAACCCATTATCGAGGGGAGAAAAAGATGGATTCCTACCTATTTTTTACCAGGGTTTTTTGGGCAAACTCAGTTGGAATTTGAATTCACCTCACCAATTTCGCATCCTGAGACATTAACCATTATAGTACCTACATTATAGTACCTATATTATAGTACCTACATTATAGTACCTACATTATAGTACCTATATTCTAGTACCTCATTATAGTACCTATATTATAGTACCTACATTATAGTACCTACATTATAGTACCACCTACATTATAGTACCTACATTATAGTACCTATATTATAGTACCTATATTCTAGTACCTACATTATAGTACCTATATTCTAGTACCTACATTATAGTACCTACATTATAGTACCTACATTATAGTACCTATATTATAGTACCTATATTCTAGTACCTACATTATAGTACCTACATTATAGTACCTATATTATAGTACCTACATTATAGTACCTATATTATAGTACCTATATTATAGTACCTACATTATAGTACCTATATTATAGTACCTATATTCTAGTACCTACATTATAGTACCTACATTATAGTACCTATATTATAGTACCTACATTATAGTACCTACATTATAGTACCTATATTATAGTACCTACATTATAGTACCTACATTATAGTACCTATATTATAGTACCTACATTATAGTACCTACATTATAGTACCTATATTCTAGTACCTACATTATAGTACCTATATTATAGTACCTATATTCTAGTACCTATATTATAGTACCTATATTCTAGTACCTACATTATAGTACCTACATTATAGTACCTATATTATAGTACCTACATTATAGTACCTATATTATAGTACCTATATTATAGTACCTACATTATAGTACCTATATTATAGTACCTACATTATAGTACCTATATTATAGTACCTACATTATAGTACCTACATTATAGTACCTATATTATAGTACCTACATATTAGAAGGAAAGTTTTTATCTTGTGTTTCTAACAATATTTTCTTTGCTTTACTTAGGCTGAAATGTTTCTATCAGGAACACATTTGTCCTGTGTTACTTAAATTGTCTTTTTTTTAAAATTGACAAAATTAATGTTTAATAATGGTTTAAAATAATATAATTATTAATAAAAACAGTTTGAAATTAACTCTTAATATTTAGCACTCTACATCTAAATCTAAACTTATTTATAAATGGAACTTTGTGTGTGTGTGTGTGTGTGTCCGTTACCTATAGACTCCGAAATGGCTGAACCGATTTTCATGAAAATTTACACAGTTGTACTATAAGCGTCTGTGAATTTTCTTAGCTAGGTTTTGTGTCAAGGTACCCCAGATAAATATCGAAAATCGATAATCGAAAATATCAGGTTATAGAAGGAGTGGTCCGATTTTAATCAAATTAGATACACTCATAGACAAAGACATAAGAAACGATATTCAGAAGTTTCTAGGTTGCAGTTCTTACAATCGTACGGAAAATCGATAATATATATATATATAAAAGGCAAGATGTTTATGTGTGTGTCAGTTTATCTGCCTGTATATCTGTATTTTTTCAGCCCTTTTATTTTAGTTTTTGCTTCGGGTTTGGCACTAAGTAGGTATAATTGTAGTTCTTAGCCTCAGCCATGATACCATTTATTCAGAGGACTTATTTAGCCTTCAAAATTCAGTTTACGACGAAAAAAACTTATTTGATATCGATAGCAGGAAATCAAAATTTGACTTACACCCATTCATTTTTCTTTCAGTCTACGGTTTCGCTTTAACTGGAAACAGCTATTGCTTTTTAGTCTTTCGTGCCAACATCCAAAGAGTCTGAGCTCCAGGATCATGGATTAGTTTTAAAGCTTTCATTCAACCGAGCAACGTCGGGCTATACTGCTAGTCATTTATAAATACTACTTCCCCCTTTTTCTATATATGGAATCCCCTCAAAATATAAGGTTTTATATATTAGTTCTATATATTTGAAATTTCAGTAGCCTGGTTCTCAATTTCAGTCAAGATTGTTTTAGGTGTTGCCATAGAAGGATATGACTACACAACCAAAAAATTAAAATTCAACTTGGCGAAAATAATCATCTGCAGAGTTCCACATTTCCTTTGTAAAACTTACTTTCTCTTCAGTTATCTAAGTGTTAACTCCATGAAAAAGAAAAGAAAGCAAAACAAATAATGACTGTTATCTTAGAACTTATTCTATTTGTATTTACTTCTGCTGAATCAAAACTTACAATAAGGAAGAGATTATCATGATTATACAAAATCATTTATTTCTTTTACAACATCCTTGTGCAAATTTATTGAAGCAACTGCTTTAGTTTCCTTTCTTTCACCATATAGTCAGTTTTAGACACACTGGAGTGACAGGGTGTAATCGATTTCTGTTTTTTTCTCAGATTAGGTCATTTGCAGTGGGGTGCAGTAATATGAATCTATTTTCGAAGTGGCTGTTTTGTTTTGGCCTTGAAAAATATTTCATCGTCCATGACGGCATTAGATTTTTATCATACACAGATACTATTGACTTGACTGTCGATTAGTTGTCCTACAAAAATTGTCTGTGAGGGACTTTACTTCAAGGAAGCATATAAAAGATGTAACTCTGCACAAACACACTGGCAAGCCTTACAGAGAGAGATCGTGGATATTTTTGGTGTCAGCCTTTTAACTATCAGCCGTGTCATCAAGGCAAAGAAACAAACTGGATCCATTTATTCAAAACGTAAAGAAAAATGCGGTCGGAAGAGAAAACATCGTGAAGTGATGATGTGTATGTGATCAGGAAAAGTGTGAAAGATCCAAGGAAGACATTATTTGTTTTGTTTCAGTTAATTTACAAAAGGATCTATCTATCTATCTATCTATCTATCTATCTATCTATCTCAGTATTTTCATTATCTATCTATCTATCTATCTATCTATTTCTTATTTCTTATTTCTTATTTCTTATCTATCTATCTATCTATTTTCTTATCTATCTATCTATTTTCATTATCTATCTATCTATCTATCTATTTTCTATTATCATATTTTCTTATCTATCTATCTATCTATCTATCTATCTATTTTCATTATCTATCTATCTATTTATCTATCTATCTATCTATTTCATTTCCTATCTATCTATCTATCTATCTATCTATCTATCTATCTATCTATCTTTTATCTATCTATCTATCTATCTATCTATCTATCTATCTATCTATCTATCACAGTAAAAAAAGAAAAGGAAAATCATTTTGTTTCAGTTATTTTGCACAAGGATGTAAAAGAACCAATCAATTCAAAACGTAAAGGCAAATGCGGTCGGAAGAGAAAGACAACGCCAGGAGATGACGTATACGTGATCAGGGAAAGTGTGAAAGATCCAAGGAAGATATTATTTGTTTTGTTTCAACTAATTTGAATAAGAATGTACGATCTATCGTCATTGTTTTTCTGACAACATTTCAGCCAATATGTGCCTCAGCCTTCCTCCTTTGTGTATATTGCATGCAGAGATCTTTAGGTATCAATCAATACATTATTTGCTTTTTGTCCTAATGTTTCAGCTTATATGTTTTCCAGCCTTCTTCAGTATTATGTTGCATTAGGTACTTTTCTTACTCAATGAGATCATCACAGCCCAACAGAATCACAGGAGAGAATGTTAAGGACTTGCATTTTTTTGTGTTAAAATCAGTAAGATTTTTGTGGCTGCTTCCATGGTACAAACAGTTCTGAAGTGAAATCAGCTTTTAACCGTATTCAGTTATAAAAAATATCTGCTTAAATTTGAAACTTAAGTGGAACACATCTATCTGATCCATTGCTTATAATGTTGGTAAAATGTTCAGTTCCCTGTACCATTCCAGTACATAAAAGATCAGGTCAACTGTAAATTAGTGCCATATTGTCTATGTCTATTGTAAGATTATGACTCCAAGCCTTAAGAGAATACAAGACCAGTTAATTCAAGCCTAAGAGGTTTATATAGTCAAAGCAACATGTTAGAATTACAAATTGAAACAGATCATGGGCCGACTGAAGAGAGATTAATAAATAAAATTTAAATTAAATTTGTTCATATTTTAAAGTATGTTTGTCTAAGACAATAGCAGTAATAACAACTGAGTATTATCAATATAAATACATTATATTTTGGGATTATTGTTTGTAGAAGGAATTAGTATACTTAATGCACAACAAGAAATGAAATGAAGACTATAGAAGCACATTGAATGCATAAACAAGAGCAAAAAACAAGCATCTGTCTGAGTCTGCTCATGTCTGTCTGTCTTTTGTCTGTCTTATTCTGTTTCTATCTATCTATCTATCTATCTATCTATCTATCTATCTATCTCAGTCTGTTCATATCTATCTATCTATCTATCTATCTATCTATCTATCTATCTATCTATCTATCTATCTATCTATCTATCTATCTATCTATCTATCTATCTATCTCAGTCTGTTCATATCTATCTATCTATCTATCTATCTATCTCAGTCTGTTCTATCTATCTATCTATCTATCTATCTATCTATCTATCTATCTATCTATCTATCTGTCAGTCTGTCTATCTATCTATCTATCTATCTATCTATCTATCTATCTCAGTCTGTTCATATCTATCTATCTATCTATCTATCTATCTATCTATCTATCTATCTATCTCAGTCTGTTCATATCTATCTATCTATCTATCTATCTATCTATCTATCTATCTATCTATCTACTAGCAGTAAAGCTTTAAAACTAATCCATGGTCCTGGAGTTCAGACTCTTTGGATGTTGGCACGAAAGACTAAAAAGCAATAGTTGTTTCCAGTTAAAGCGAAACCGTAGACTGAAAGAAAAATGAATGGATATGAGTCAAATTTTGATTTCCTGGCATCAATATCAAATTTTCTTCACTATTGTAAGAACTGCAACCTTGAAACTTCTGCATATCGTTTCATGTGTCTTTGTCTATGAGTGTATCAAATTTGATTAAAATCAAACCACTCCTTCTATAAGCCGATTTTTTCGATTATCGATTTTCGATATTTATCGGGGGTACCTCGACATAAAACCTAGCTAAGAACACTCAGTTTGTTTATACCTATCTGTAATGGAAGACCTTATGTGTTTCAACAAGACTCAGCAATATTGCACAAAGTTCAAACAGTGCCGAAATGGATGATAGAAGATTTTTATGATCATATAACCCGTAACATTTATTCTCCCAGCTCCCCATATTTCCATTTATTGGGCTTCTATGGATGTGGTATAGTTGAGAGAGAGGCTAATGAGCATCCTCATAACACTAAAGAATCCCTAAAAGCTGTCATAGTCAAAGTAATGCCCAAAATGAACAAGGGTCACTTGATCCTAGCATGTAGTTGATTCAAACTTCACATAGAGGCTGTTATCTAAGCTGAAGGAGACTTTATCGAATAAAATTACCAAGCAATATGCTTATTCTTATCCTCTCAACTTTTTCAGTAAAAAAGACATCATTATCTTTTTCTAAAAATCATTTTTGGGTCAGTATAAATCTTTCCTCAAATAAGATATGTCTGAGACCAGAGAACTTTAAATAATTTTGAACAGACAAAACTCCATTTTTTTTTCTTTAAAAGTAACCTTTTTTCAGCCAAAATCTCATCAGAAGAATTGTTAGTAATTAGTAAAATGTTAATGAGAATCACCAGTAACTGTTTCTGAGCCACTGACTGACAATAAAAACTGGCTCTGATTTGGGTCATGAAGGTAGATCCGAGGGAAGGCATTAGTAATGGAACCCCACTGCAGACAAGCTTATCAGAACATGACTTCAGAACTATCCAGGCCATTAGCAGTGACACCAAGACATTTCAATCAGCAGTAATGTCTTTGGTCAGCTATGAAATTATCATCAGCAGAGACGAGCTCTTGACTACTCCAATATGATAATTTGTGGAATATTTCTCCTACAAATCTATATCACTCATCTCCACATGCTTGTTGATTTTGTTTACATATCTATCTTGACTTGTGTTATACCCCAAACAAACTCTCGGCTTCCCACGACTGATATGCGATACCCCAGAATGAAGACACAGCCAAACCTTGTAGATCGTGAGAAGTAAAATCTTCACTTCTTTCAACCACATCTGATCTCCATTTCTTGTTTTGTCCCTTCCATTTTTTTCTTGCTAACCCTGCCATTTCAACAGCATCATAATATTTCGAGTCGTTGAGATTGAGTTTGAGATCAATTAATATTCTTTTTTAATTTTTCAACATATTCATATTCCTTTTGAGCAGCAATGTTGAATTATTTGGTGATTTGTCGATTGTTGTCGAGCCCTTAGCTGTCAACAATCGACAAATAACCAAGTAATTTTTTTTATATTCAGCATGTGAAAGTAGTGTGATGCCTTGCCCTCATCAGCCACCAGCAAGGAGAGGTAAAAGGGTTTCTGCGGCTAAGGCGGTACTGCTACCCTGGCACCGCGAACAGCTTTTGTCTCTGCAGACGGTAATGTTTTTTTGTGTAGACATTACAGATGTAGACATATCTTGATAGATATGTATATAAATATATAGATAGCTTCAGATAGATAGATAGATAGATAGATAGATAGATAGATAAGAATAGACTAAGAACAGATAGATAGATAGATAGATAGATAGATAGATAGATAAGAACAAATTAGATAGATAGATAATGAAATTAGATAGATAGATAGATAGATAGATAGATAGATAGATAGATAATGAACAAATTCAGATAGATAGATAGATAGATAGATAGATAATGAACAAATTGAGATAGATAGATAGATAGATAGATAGATAGATAATGAACAAACTGAGATAGATAGATAGATAGATAGATAGATAGATAGATAGATAGATAAGAACAGACTGAGATAGATAGATAGATAGATAGATAGATAGATAGATAGATAGATAGATAGATAGATAGATATGAATAGAAAGAGATAGACAGACATCAAAATGCGCATGAGTCATTGGTCTATTTAGTAGCATTTTATTTCATTTGCTTTACAAAAGAACACTCCACTCAATAAGTCCCGGGCCTGACATATAGATGGCGCCACTAATAAAAAATCCAGATGATTTTTATGAAGTACTAACCTTCAAATGACACATAACAAAATTTGGGTCCAGTTAGATGATTACTTTACAAATTAGTTATTTAAGTGAAGCTACTGTTGCAAATTTTCAAAACAATGGAAAAATCTGAATTTCGTGTGTTGATAAATCATTGCTTTCTGATGAGAAAAGAAATGCTGTTCAAGCAAAGCAATGGCTTGATAAGTGTTATTCGGACTCTGTTCCATTGGAATGAATGGTTAAAAGGTGGTATGCTGACTTTAAACGTGGTCGTATAGACACAAATGATGCTGAACGCCCAGGTCACCCCAACTCAGCAGATATCCTGGAAAGCAAAAAACAAAAAAAACAAAAACCAAAAAAACCAAAAAAAAAAACAAAAAAAACAAAACAAAACAAAAAACAAACAAAAAAAAACAAAAAAAAACAAACAAACAAAAAACACATCCACTCGCGTTGGTCTATCGTAAATTGAAGTTGAATGAGATACCAGAAGAATTGAACATATCAGATGGCAGTGTATTCAACATTTTGCATGAACATTTATCAAAGAGATAGCTGTATTCAAAGTAGGTGCCGCGTTTGGTCAGAGTCGAACAAAAACAACAACTCGTCAACGATTCATAGCATTTTTTGCAATTGTTTCACTGCAACAAGAAGTAGTTTTTGCGTAAATATGTAACAATAGATGCAACATGGATCCACCACTTCACTCCAGTCAAATCGGCAGTGGACAGCAGCAGGTGAAAGCTGTCGAAAGCGACCAAAGACAAAAACATCAGTAGACAAGGTTTTGGTCTCCGTATTTTGGGATGCGCAAAGTATATTGTTCATCGATTGCCCTGAGAAGGGAAGAACCATCAACAGCGATTATTATATAGCATTATTGGTGCGTTTGAAGAAATAAATCGCCAAAAAACAAATGAAGAAGAAAAAATGTTCTTTCATCAAGACAACGCACCGTGTCACAAGTCGATCGCAACGATGACAAAACTACATGAATTGCACTTCGAATTGCTTCCGCATCCACCCTATTTTCCAGATTTAGTCCCCAGCGACTACAAGCTGTTTGCAGACCTCAAAAAGAATGCTCCAGGGAAAGAGATTTGGCTCTAATGAAGAAGTGATATTGGAAATTGAGTCGTAATTTGAGGCCAAAGACAAATCGTTCAACAAAAAAAGCATTGAATTGTTACAGAAGCGTTGGAATCAGTGTATCGCCCTAGAAGGAGACTATGTTGATGAATAAAGTCGAATTTTGACTAAAAGTTGTTGTTTTATTAGTTAGGCCCAAGATTTATTGTGTTATGTGTTATTTTGTAAAATATCGTCCCTTATAATTTTTTTTTTAAATTTGGAAATTTAAATACGATATTGTCATTTATATTTGCGAAAGATTAAAAATGATCGTCAGTCAGTCAGTTAAATGTCATAACTTCATAAATTAAACGGAATAACTTTTCATTCGTAGTCGTGGAGTTCTAATCTATTTTTGCCCTCTTTTCCATCTCAAGCTATTGGAACACAAGAGAGGTTAATTTAAAAACAAAATCAAAGGGTTAATACTAACGTCAATACTAGCAGAACAGGGTGATTTGTCTACCCTGATTGTTTTTCCTCTACAAAACTTTTTGAAGCACAAAAAAATAAATGCGAGAAAAAAAAAAAAAAACGAAAATAAAATGATGTAACGAAATCAATCAAAATCCTGTGCGACTGTAGGGATTAAATAAAAATACGAAATAAATTAAAAAACAATAAATAAAATAAAAATACAAAAAAAGCAAACTACGAAATAAAATAAAAGTACAAAATAAAATAAACATAAATATCTCCCAGAAGTCCTCTGACAGGAAAGACAATTTACGCATGTGCAAAAGAGAGGCTTCCTGGCGCCAAAAATAAACTCTATCTCTTTGACTTTGACTGGTAAAGACGTGCCGACTGTTCGGGAAGGAATTTCCCCAGCAAGAGGTCGTTGGAATCAAAAAATAAAATTAGTGTCCAAACTGTCCCTCTAGTGTCTCTGTAGCTTTCCTTTTCTCTTTGCCTATCTATTTCAGCGACGAAAGCTGTTTAACAAGTCTAGGTGAAAGAACAAACCAAGCAGTAATTGCCATAACATCCATAGGCCCCACAACTGTACAAAAATTAGCTAAAAAATAATTTATGTTTTCAGTAAAGTCCGACCATACGATCAAGAAGCTATTTTGAAATAAGGAAATAATTTATCATTTTCCTCCATGACCCTGAAACAAAACATCAAATAGGGCGTTTGGATTGACACAAACCCAAGTTAACAAAAATGCTATATTGCTTCGATTTTACTTATTTCTCTAGGTTTCAACAAAAGTTAATGTAAATTATTTTACATTAGTATTCATAGAATTTTACTTCTTAAAGAGCAGAATCAATTTACATTACTACTACTAGCTCAAAAATCTAAGCTTGATCGAATGGTTGGACTCTGGGTATAGTCGATAACTGGATAATTCACAGACAGGTAATTCATTCGGGAGGCTGACTGCAAATGTCCGTTTGCATTTTGCCGAATTTACTTCTAAGAGTATTCACCTCCACTCATTTTCGATAACTAACTTTTAAATTGAATTTAAAAAAAAAAGTTTTATTGAAACTTTTATTTTAGTTTTAATTGAAAGCCAAATGATTAAATTGACTATTGTAGCGGCCTAACTACTTTTTGTTTGTTTGTTGGGTAATGAGAGCTTCTCAATTTTATGTATGTACAAATAAGTGAACAAACAAGACACAAGACAGAGGTAAATAAATTTTAATTATAACAACAACTGTGAATTATAGAAAAGGGGGAAAAATAAGTTATCTCCCTTTTACTGCAGATATTTGCAAAAATGAATGAAACACCTTTTTTAGAGATATGTGTTTAAACAATAAAATATTTTTGAATTGTAAATGGCCCAAAGCCAATGTTCAAAAGTTTGTATGTAGACAAATAATTGTAACAGTTCAAATTGTGAGCTGGAAATTTGTGAGTTGGAAAACAGTTTGTATGTTCAAATAATTTGATACAGTTCAAAGTTATGAGTCGGAAGATAATCTGCAAGCAAAGTGTGTGTGAATAAAAAATGTCAAAAATACTTGCGGTTTAGCTGAGAAGTTGAAACAATAATAAATTATTATACCAGGAGAAAATGTTGAATGCAAAAAGCTGGTGTTGCAAAGTTTTGAATATTTAACTTAACTTCTCAGTCAGGTAAAGATGAAACCGGCTTATTTTCTTTTTAAAGAGTAGGCGAAAACATATATTGCCTTAAGAGAAAAATGAGCTGGAAACAATAGGTCTGGTGGCTTCAAAGGATACTTTCCAACTGGAGCTTGAAGAGTGGGAAGATTCCCGCTTTTTCGAAAGAGAGGCAAAATGCTGCTGCTGATGCAGAACAAACCAATGAAAAGTTTGGTTACAAAAAGAAGATGGTTTGATTTATTTTACAATTTTCCTTCTCGAACTTTCTATAAAATATTGGTGATACGAGGGTATCGTAGAGAGCTCGACACTATCTCCAGTAAGCAAAATACTCTGGTGCATTTCAAACAGAAATTATATTGATTAGAATCTAAAATTTAGAAATTTTTAAAATTAAAAATAAAATCTGACCATTTTTGAGCGATCAACAGATTTGTAAACAAAAGTTAATTCTCGGTTTTTAAAAATCTTGCAAAAATAAAATATACATCTGTGACTCGTTATTTTGTGAAAATTAGCAAATTGAATATTAAATTAATCTGATTTACACAAGTATTACTTATAGCATGAAATTTAGACTAAAACTATTTCTTAATCACGGAATGTTGATCTTTCTGACCCTTCCCGTATGATTTGACATGTGACACCGGACAGATGAGAGATAAGCTAAGTGTCTATGGTAATCAAAAGTAACATATTTGTTTACATTTTTCCTGTAGGGGGAAGAAACCGGGAAACACATGGCCTTTTAAGGTACATACAGAAATCACCATACAAAAAAACAAAAAACAAAAAAACTTCAAATACACAAAAAAAGAAAAAAAATCAAAATTTGTTTCAGAAATACGATGGCTCGATGATTTATATTTTAAAATATTTTTAATTTTTGATTAGTAAATATAGCCTTTACTTAATGACTTAATCTAACGTCTACAAATTTAAAAAAATATTTTTGAAACTTTATAAATTGCTATAATCTGAAAAAAAAAATGAAAACAATTCTTTCAAAATTTCATTATTAATCGAAAACAAATTTCTTTAGGTTATAATGTTCTTATTTTTATATTATTTATAAAAGCAATTACAAGCTTATTTAATTAAATAATGTCATAGTTTTATTGCATTTTTATTTTACTATTGGGAGCAGATTTTCAGAAAAAGAGCCAAACAGTCGAAAAAAAAACAACCCCCCCCCCCCCAAAAAAAAACAATAGATGATTTACATTCCCCAATGGATCCTGCCTTTAACTAATAAAACCAATTTTGCCTAAAAGATTAAATTTCTTGAAATTTCATGAATTACGTAGAGTGGGGTAAGAGATGTAAAACAATATATTTTTACCAAGATTTAAAAAAAATAATAATTTAAAAAATAATTGCATTCATTTGTGAATAAGTTCTGAAAGTTTTATTACAATCCGACAATTATTAGATTTTTGCAAAAATTTGCAAATTAATCTGTTTTTCACCGGGAAAAAACTGAGTTTCGTAATATTACATTTCCCATTGTAAACTCTCGTAATGAAAATCGAAACAAGATTTTTTACCGAAATTTCGAATGTGTAAGAAAGGATTTGAAAATTAAAAAAAAATTATTAAAATTACTTTGATCTTTGCTCTTAGTCTTAATCATTACATAAACTAAACATTTTGATGGAAAAAGTTCGTTTTTATTAAGTTTGGGCCTTCTTTCTTCACCTTTGAGTGAGTAACGAGAAGGTTCTGTGCGAAAGTTTATATAATTAAGTAAGTGGGGGTAAAACATTAAAAAAAAATTTTTTTAACAAATATTTTCCAAAAGAAACATTTCAAAAATAATTTCATTCATTTGTGAATAAGTTCTGAAAATTTCATTAAAATCGGACAATTATTTGATTTGTACAAGAATTTCCAAATAAATGTGTTTTCAACAGAAAAAAAGCGCAAAAAAAATCAATGTTAAACTTTGTAGAAGGCGATGACGTAAACAAAACAAGCATTTTAACCAAAATTTCGAACGTGTTAGAAAGGATTAAAAAAATTAAAAAATGATTAAAAAATGATTTGATTTTTCCTCTTAATAATAACATCAACATTTTGACTATAAAACGTAATTTTCGTTAAGTTTGTGGCGTTTTGCATTACGCTATGCTGTTTTACCCGCGAATTAGTGAAGGTACCTATACTGAGTAAATCTCTGACATGAAGTTTCCCCAACTACTTTTTGATTTATTGGATCATTCTCTATAAAATACTACACTTTTTTCGGTATCAGTTACCTTTTTACCTGTCTTAAAATTTTAAAATGTAACATCGCAAAAAACTCAAAAAAGTTTTATCTTTTATGCTTCAACAATGTTAATGAAAATGACATAAGCTTTGATAATTTTGTGTAAAATTTTAGATGATTTGACAAAATTCAGATTGATCTTTTAAAGCCATATAAGCGAAAATGAAACGCTTCCCATGTCTTGTCTTCTATGGACGGTTATAGAACGAATTATTTATTTGCGTAAGAAAATCATTTCTTAGTTTCACATTCAAATTGTTGTTTAAAAAAGCAAAAAAGCAAGGGAGATAACTTCATAAAAAGTTATCTCCCTTGTCATTTTGTACCACAGAGAAAAGTCATTTCAGATGAATCCATTTCCATTTATTAACACTTTTATTTTCAATTGCGTAGAAACATAATTTTTATAATGGTTATCTTTTGATCTTCACAATTGTTAATGGTAAAAAACTTAAGTATCGCATGAAGAAGCAAGGAAATTATTTACAATTGATATTTATTATTATTTATAGTCATTTTTAACTTAGATTTTTCTTCCTTTCCAGTCTCGGTTTGAGACAAGTAAACCTGTGGTTTTCATTACAGTCCAAATAAATGCAATGTCCTCAGCACTGCAGGACTCTCTTCGGTGTTCTATAAGTAACACCACCAAAAAAAAAAAAAAAAAAGAAAACAATTCCTGGAAAGAAAAGCAAATTATCGTTACCCACTGCTTTAAAATATTTTTCAAGCATAATGGAATTATTCGATTCAAACAAAATTTTCAGTAATTATTAATTAAGGATTTTTTTTTTCATCGAATAGGTTATATTTTGATAAAAAAAAAACTTTGGGGAAATATTTTGGATCTACCCTTTTTCGATACAGGATGTGTATTTTTTAATTTGGGTTGTACGCCCAATTTTTTAAGTTATATAAAAAAAAATCCTTGAAAATATTATTTCGGTAAAAAAAAATTATGCAGTGTTGATTGAAAACATACGAAAAATTCGTCCCGTATCTTACCAAAAATAATCTAATAAAACATTTTTTTTTTTTTTTTTTGCAAATTGGTGTTTGCATAATTTAATAAAATACATTATTTTCTTTCAGATTGGAAAGAAAAAATCTACACTTATTTATTTAAAAAATAAAAATGACTAATAAGTTTTTTAGTGTTAGATAAAAGAAAGTTTTTTTTTTTAATAAAGACGTTTGAAGATTCAAAAATTGTAATGTTTAATGCCACTTTCGGCTGGTGTTAACCTTTTTTTTAAAAGAATTTTATTTTATATTTTCCTTTTAGTAAATGTGAGATTATTTTGGTAAGGATATACAAAAATGAAATAATACTGATAAATCGTTTTATGAATAAATCATGAAACTTTCATTAAAATCCGATAATTATCTAATTTGTGCAAAAATATCCAAATCAATGTGGTTTTTTCACTGAAAACAAAAATCAAAATTATCCCTACTAATCTATGATCCTCTCCTTGTTTAAGATTTTAAACCAACATTTCGAAGGTTCTAAAAAGGATTAAAAATTGCCTAAAAATCATTTGGTCTTTCCTGTTAATAATAACACACAGCTTTTGACGACAAAACATTGATTTTAATAAGTTTTGGGCATTTTTTCATCACAGATACTCAATTTTAGTTTTAACCAATCTTTGGTTGTACTTAGTTTTTGTGTTTTGAAAGAACTATTTTCCGATCCATTGGTAGGTGCGTATTTTTTTTTAAATTGTTTTTGCAAGTCTCTGTTTTCCTGCATTCAATTACAAATTCTTGTGTACAAAAAGAACCAATACTTACTTCATTAATTTTTTTTTATATAATCATATCGCACCAAGCAAGGCATTTTACTGCCACTGTTTTGCAGGGGGTTACATAGGAGGAAAGTCATGAGAAAGGGTGACAGATTATAGGGGGTGTCAGAAAGTGGGTAAAAGAAGGATGACTGTGGTCATAAAGTGAGGGACCAGTTTATATATAGTTGTAATGTAGAATTGATCCCTCGCTTTTATATCTACATTATAATATAGAATTTTTTGTTTCTAATCATATCGCCCCAAGCAAGACATTTTACTGCCACTGTTTTGCAGGGGGTTACATAGGAGGAAAGTCATGAGAAAGGGTGACAGATTATAGGGAGTGTCAGGAAGTGTTTAAAAGAAGGATGACTGTGGTCATAAAGTGAGAGATCAGTTTATATATTGATTGTAATATAGAATTGATCCCCCATTTTATATCCACATTATAATAGTATAAAAATTTTTTAGTTGAATTTTAATTTGATGAACATTGCTAGTCATTAGTTTTTTTTTTTATAATCATATCGCCCCAAGCAAGGCATTTTACTGACACTGTTGAGCAGGGGGTTTACATATGAGGAAAGTTATGAGAAAGAGTGACAGGAAATAGGGAGTGTCAGTAAGTGGGTAAGAGATAGATGAGAATGATGACGAGAGTGGAGTGGACGGAGAAAGGAGCATGAGAGAGAGGATGCAGGTTAATGATATAGGAGATGACTGTTGACTTTACATTTAAATTCTTGGAGATTGTAGCTGTCGGGGAAGCAAGTAAACGGAAGGGAATTCCACAAGCAGGAAGTGCGAGAAAAGAAGCTGTTGGAATAGAATTTGAGTTTACATTTTATTAGTTTCACAGTAAAAGGGTGGGACCTAGTTGCTAATCTTGTTGCTCGAGTAAATTTATATATAGGAGGCACCAGTGAGCTAAATTCATCGGAGCAGAAGCCGTGAAAGTATTTGTAGAAGAGACAGAGGGAAGCCACATTGCCGGTGAGAAAGTGACTGTATCTGAGCTGCCAAGTCGGGATTGATTACATTAGAGATTCCCCGTTGGATTCTCTCTTCTCCCATCTCTCTCCAAGGAAATAAATCCTTTTCCTGTAGTCAGGTTTGGCAACCAGTCTTGGAGAAGGACAGCTTTGAATTCAAAAGGGGTTGTACAGTAAGGCACATTTTGAAAAGATTGTAGGAATTCATAATTAACGTTGCAGACTCGATAATTTCAAATCAATTTCTTGCCGCCCATTTTTGGTCCTAGTTGGTTATATACATCTTAGTTTCTAGTTAATGTCAGTAAACAACCAAGTTGTAACAATACCGATAAGGAATTTGTTTTATTTCCCCCAAAAATGCCTTTTAAAAACACATTGGTTTTAAAGAGCGTTTAAAGAGTGTTTATTGAAGGATTGATAAAAAAAAAACAGTACAAAAGGGCACCTCGGCGTGGTGTAATGGTTAATAAGCTCGTCTCGCTAGAATCATTATAACTGAGTAGTGAGTTCGATCCTCATTAGCTACCCCTTACTTCCGGCCGTGTATTACGTCTACGCTATGCTTCTACGTAGGAATTTGTCAAGAACACCTAGTTAATTAAACTTAAGTTGTTCTTTTATGTTTTTACCATTTTAAAAACAAATCTTTGTCTTATTTTTTTTTTCTGCATGTTTTGTTTTCCTCACGATCAAGACATTTTTCAGAATTAAAACGAAATTATTTCATTCGCATAAAAATACTTTATACTGTAATTTTTCTCGGGTGTATTTTTTGAATAAATGTTTTTTTCTTTTCACATTAATCTAAAGCAAATTACATTTATGCTGTATTTTTGTTTTGGAAGTGTAGTGACCAAAACAAGTTCTAGATTTAAAAATTCAAATGCTAAGTACCGACTTATTGATTTTGTTAGAAATAAACGAATTTTCTCGAATTTAAAAACTTGGCTTAACACACACACACACACACACACACACACACACACACACACACACACACACACACACACACACACACACAAAAATCGTGAAATTTCAAACCTCGATGCGAAATGTTTTTCGGCTAATAAAAAAATAGGAAACATCTAAAAACAAAATAGAAAGGCCAGAATCACACCCGGGAGTGAATTCCCAAATGACTTTTTCGACCCCTACAAACAAAATAAAAGACGAAGAAAAAACGAGAGTAATTAACACGTCCCTCGACAAACATCAAACGATTGTTATTATTATCATCTCTGTCTTTCTCCCCCACCTTTTTATTCTCACGGTTTGCTCGTCTGCCTTTTCTTAGTTGGTAACCGGATGGAAGCCTTTAAGACTGAGCGAACACTTCAAAGACACTCCTGCCCAACAAACGCTCATACATATATACACACATACGTTCCTGCCTACGTACACATAAACTCATTCTTGCAAGGACTACTATGAACATTTTAACGACTTTGTATCAACCAAAATAAAGTACTTTTATTTGTAAAACCATTGATTATATGTATATAAATTGTTGCTTCTATTTACAGTTTGATTTTCTTGTTTTATACCCCTCTTATAGTGGGCCAACTAACAAGGCCAAATCAAACTAATCTATTTCAACGCACATACACTTCACCATAATGGTTAACTCACTAAAGAAGCGACAACAATACAGAAGTAAAGCAAACATTAAAAGTTAAAATGTATTTAACATAATATCGTGGTCTCATTTGAATTTAATTTTGGTTTTATTTGAAAGATAATAGCCAAAGCTCAACTGTAAAAGCATAAAAAATAATTTGATGCATTCAAATAAAGATTTTAGATATTTTTAAAACATTCTCACAATAACTAATCACGCCATTCAACCGCTTTATTGATGAAAAATTAAAACAAACTTAAATAATCTCTTAAAAATCGGGTCTCTGTTCTATAGATTTGTCACAAACTAATTTAGTATATTTAAGGATGAATTAACTGGATTGTGAATAAATAATACTTACTTTTTGCTTAAAAGATAGCAAAAATAAAATTTATTTACACCCGGTAGCCCGTGAACTTCCATCAATGTTGCAGATCAAAACGGTATATATTTATAGCAAAGGACTTTTTCGCACTTGCTCGTGAATTTCTCTCACGTTTTGTAAATCGCTCCCTTTTATTGGTTAGAAAATTAATTTAACATCAGATCGCGAAATTTTGCTTCGTCTTTTTATTTCATTACTGAGTCGAGCCTTTTTCCTATTGGTCAAAATTAAGATTTCACACAGGATTGCGAAATTTGCAAAAAGTGAAGAGAAGAGAATTACTTTTAATTCCGTATTCACCACAAACTAACGCTGTTTATGGTATCTTTAGCTATAACACAACACTCAATAAGTCCCAGGCCTGACATATAGATGGCGCCATTAATACAAAATCCATATGACTTTTATGAAGTTCTAACCTTCAAATGGTACGTGGCAAAAGTTGGGCATAATCGTATTATTGGTTTACAAATTAAAGTTATTTAAGTGAAGATGCTGTTACAAATTTCGTGTGTTGATAAAGAATTGCTTTCTGATGGGAAAGATACTGTTTAAGCAAGGCAATGGCTTGATAAGTTCTATTCGGACTCTGCTCCGTCGGAAACAACGGTTAAGAGGTGGTATGTTGACTTTAAACGCGGTTGTACAGACACAAATGATGCTGAACGCTCAGGTCACCCAAAATCGGCAACTGTCCTGGTCCCCCTCCCCACATAAAATCCACTAACTCGTTTTGGCCGATCGTTAATTAAAGTTGCGTAAGGTAGCATAAGAGTTGAACATATCAGAAGGCAGTGTATTGCCCATTTTGCATGAAGCTTTGTTCGAAGTGGCTGCCGCATTTACTCACAGTCGATCAAAACCAACAATACGTCGGAAGATTCAGAGCGTTGTTTGCAACTGTTTCAAGACATCTGGCCACCTAACTCTCCAGACTGCACTCCCTTGATAATAGTGTGTGCGGTGCAATTGAGCGAGACACACAAAAAAAACAAAAAACAAAAAACAAAAAAGAAAAAGATACAGAAAAAACCCTGAAGATGAACTGAAGGTAAAGATTGTGGTAGAGGTGACCATCTTAAACAAGGAGACTATCCAGGAGAATTGCAGGGGATTCTGAAGTCGTTTCGAGGTCGTGGTTGAAACCAATGGCGATTTTATTGATTGAATTCACTCTTTAATATTTCAAGATAATTTTTTTATCATTTTGGTAAATATATCTGTTCAAATGAAATGTCAGTGTTATTTTCATTTTGGCTTCATTTAGACGACAATTCATCCATCGCACCCTGTATATCTGTTAAAATGAGATGTCAGTGTTATTTTCATTTTGGCGTCATTTAGACGACAATTCATCCATCGCACCCTGTATATCTGTTAAAATGGGATGTCAGTGTTATTTTCATTTTGGCGTCATTTAGACGACAATTCATCCATCGCACCCTGTATATCTGCTAAAATGAGATGTCAGTGTTATTTTCATTTTGGCGTCATTTAGACGACAATTCATCCATCGCACCCTGTATATCTGTTAAAATGGGATGTCAGTGTTATTTTCATTTTGGCGTCATTTAGACGACAATTCATCCATCGCACCCTGTACATCTGTTAAAATGAGATGTCAGTGTTATTTTCATTTTGGCGTCATTTAGACGACAATTCATCCATCGCACCCTGTACATCTGTTAAAATGAGATGTCAGTGTTATTTTCATTTTGGCGTCATTTAGACGACAATTCATCCATCGCTCCCTGTACATCTGTTAAAATGAGATGTCAGTGTTATTTTCATTTTGGCGTCATTTAGACGACAATTCATCCATCGCACCCTGTAGAAATTGAAAGTGAAACTCGACCCCGAAATGATTTCTGCAAAATTTCATAAAATAATTTCAATTTCTCTGTGGCTACATTAATCTATAAGTAATGAAATTTATCTTTTAAATTTGTTAATTAAATTTGTTAATTAAATTTGTTAATTTCCCTGGTTTTTGATTCCCTAAATCTGTGGGTCTTGCTTTCATTATGGAAAGTTTTTACACATTCTGGTGATGCCGAAAGCTTTACCGTTCCGTTTACATTTTCTCAGCGCTCTGTTAGAAACTTTCCACCACCTGGCAAAACATTTTTTTCTTTACTACTACTATGTCCCGATATTTTTTAACCTATATTGTAACACGTCCTTCTTTACTTCAGTACTTTTTCCTGCGAAGTCGAGGCAATCCTCAATATTGCTTCATTTCTTCTATTCTTTTCTCTTCACATGCAGTTGTCGACATCATGTCTAAAGTTATAAAGCCGTAGATATTTTCATAATATTTCCTGATGTGATTCAGGATTCTGAGTTCTTGTCCATTTTAAGAAGGGTCCAGAGCGCCCAACAAACCAAATTATATTTCTTCTACTACACATTTTCGTTTTGAATAATTTTCTCATTCTCTTACGTTTTCCTTGTCTTTGTTTTCAATCTCTGGTAGAAATGAATGGCTATTATGTTTAATCATGAGCCGTTCTAAACATCGTATGTTGGCTTTAATTTCAGGTGAAAATAAAGACAAAAATTCTCCAACATTTGGATATTTTTTTATTTAGTTGGTTCTAAGCTTTCGGCTCACATGAGCCATCTTCAGAGAGGTTACAAGGATGTTAACAGAAAAAATCATCCACCATCAGCGACGATTTTATCTTGTGTTGACATACAACTTTGCTAGGCAACGATAACAGTTACCAAAAATAGCAAACGCAGTTCGTAAATTTGTAATGCAGTTTTATGACGTATACATATATATATATATACATATATATACATATATATATATGTATATATATATATATATATACTAATTTTGGCACAAGGACAAAAGGGGAGGCTGGTCAACACTTTCTGTTCTAGACCTAGCTAATCACGACCCAATCCGTCATGACAATATGTTCATACACTAAAAGAAACTCGTCCATTAGCATACAATCCTACATATACCATAATACCACATATTCGTAAGGGGACCTATAAAAGGGGATAAAACCCATGATATAAAACATTTGTTCTACATTCAATTTTTTACAGTTTTTTGTCTTGTTTTGCAAAAATATATCTAAAAATATATAATCAGAAAATGAGAAGGGAGAGGCTGAATACAATAAACAAATCTAAACTTATTTATAAATGGAACTTTGTCACTGTGTGTGTGTGTATGTGTGTGTGTGTGTGTCCGTTACCTATAGACTCCGAAACGGCTGAACCGATTTCTTGAAAATTTACACAGTTGTACTAAAAGCGTCTGCGAGTGTTCTTAGTTAGGTTTTGTGTCGAAGTACCCCCGATAAATATCGAAAATCGATAATCGAAAAAATAGGGTTATAGAAGGAGTGGTCCAATTTTAATCAAATTTCATATACTCATAGACAAAGACATAAGAAACGATATTCAGAAGTTTCAAGATTGCAGTTCTTACAATAGTGCAGAAAATTGATAATATATATATATATATATATATATAAAAGGCAAGATGTTTGTGTGTGTGTCTGTTTATCTGCCTGTATGTCTGTATTTTTGTCAGCCCTTTTATCTTAGTTTTTGCTTCGGGTTTGGCTCTAAGTAGGTATAATTGTAGTTCTTAGTCTCAGCCATGATGCCATTTACTCAGAGGACTTATTTAGCCTTCAAAATTCAGTTTACGACGAAAAAACTTATTTGATATCGATACGAGGAAATCAAAATTTGACTTACATCGATTCATTTTTCTTTCAGTCTACAGTTTCGCTTTAACTGGAAACAACTATTGCTTTTTAGTCTTTCGGGCTAACGTCCAAAGTGTCTGAGCTCCAGGACCATGGATTAGTTTTAAAGCTTTCATTACACCCGAGCAACGCCGGGCTATACTGCTAGTATATATATATATAACAAAACATTAAAACTAAAAATAACAAAAGAAGCATTTACCACTTATAAAGTAAGAGTGATTGCTGTATTCTGCCCATAAGCGGAATCAAGACACACATTCACTAAGGGAGAAGGAAAGGATAAAAATAATGGAATCAGGAAAATCAAACACAGACCCAGTCAAGATGGAAAAAAAAGGGATCAAAAACAAACTGGGGAGGTTGGGAATCTTGACATGGATCATAACAAAAGAGAACACCGGAAAACAGGCTAGGAAGAGTTACTCACATTAGCTAAGTAAACAAAGAGAGTCTCTCTTAAGCAGGGATGGGTTTCCAGGAAATTGCCCCGTTATGACAAAAGGGGACTTGAAAAAGGAACAAAGGCTGGCCCCTCTCACGTAATCTCTGGTAGGAATTACTGCAAACCACTTGTCCCTTCTCATTTTATAGGCAAAATCACGTAAATATGTGCTGGGATTTTTCCTAGCCAATAAAATAGGACGCTTCTCGGTTTCACCTGACTCAGTCCCAGTTTGTCTTGAAGTCAGAACTCTATGTAGGGTTGTCCGAACTTGCCCTTGTCTGTCAATCCTAATCCTAAGTTTGTGAACCTTTGCTATTTTATTGTTTCTTTATCTTATTATTGTTAATTTACCTTGCATATATTGTTTGCTTGCTTTGCATTATTTTTGGCCATGTTCGTTTTTTTTTCTTACTTATTGCTTATTGCAAACTTTGTCAGTTCATTTTTGTTGGACAAATCTGTTGCTTATTTTGTATTTGACAATGGCTACCCACTCCACACATGTCAACCCCAATTCTTACTTTGCAAACGTTTTGCCTTATTACTATTAATTTGACTTGTATATATTGTTTGCTTGCTTTAGATTAAATTTTGCCATGTTCTTTTCTTTTCTTGTTATTGCTTATTGCAAACTTTGTCAATTCTTTTTGTTGGACAAATCTGTTGCTTATTTTGCATTTGACGATGGCCACCCACTCCACAGGTTATGAGTCCAGCACGCTTCTTTTTCCAATATTTTCTTTTCTTTTCTTTTCTTTTCTTTTCTTTTCTTTTCTTTTCTTTTGTTTATCACATATTTTCCAGGCTTACGGCCATATCACATTGAATACACCGGTTCTCACTCGATCACCGAAATTAAGCAACGTTGAGCCTGGTCAGTACTTAGATGGTTGACCGCTTGGGAATACCAAGTGCTGCAAGCGTTTAGTGACGGATGTGCGTTGTGGTGCAGTGGATATCGGCTCGGAAAGAGAAATCGGTGAGCCGAGTTCGAATTCCAGTTGAATACCCTGCATTCACTTAAGCACTGGTGCCCTTGGGAAAGGTATTAATCCGTCCCTTCCATCCAGTTATGGGTTAAATAACAGGGTAGGACTTGGGGACCCTACTTTTAAAAACAAATCCCAATGAATCTTGATACTCGAAAAGAAAAAGTATTACTAGACACAAAACTTATATAAAAACAACAATAAATTGTTAAAAGAAAAAGGTATTACCAGCAATAAATAAAAATTTAGTTGGTAATAAATGACCCGCCGAGGTTGATATACCATAAAAACAAAACAGCCAATCAACATATTTTCCCCTCGTTTTTTTTACCTCCTTTTATATATATATATGAAGATGTTATGAAATATTAAAAAAAGAAAAGAAAAAAAACGATGATGTAAAAAATATTCCATACTTCAGGCCTTCATTTTTTCCTTTTCCCCATTGAATCTTTTGCTGGTTTACTAGTAATTCAACCTCTTCTTTTCTATATATCAGTTTGTTCATCACGAACACCGTACATTTATCAATAGCATTTTCCAGCTTTATGTTTTGATCGAAAATTTATCTGTTTGTATGAGAGTTCCTAATTGGGTTTTGGTAATGATTTATCCACGAACATTAAGTGGTTCATCTTTTCAAGGAAATTTGTGAATCTACACTACCGGCCATAATTATTAGGCCACCCTAATTTTTTTAAAAGAAATGATATATTTCATACTATTTTTAGTATTTATTGCCAAGTGGATAATTCTAAATGAAAATAGAATAGCTCTTTTCTTATTATTACTTTGCAAAATTTTACAAAGCAGCCAGGAAGCCTTTGCTTCAGCCAGCCAATAAGAAGAGACTAGCATGGGGAAGAGATCACAAAAACTGGACACCAGAACAGTCCATTTGATGCACATGTTATTGTGCAGTATTAACAGAAGATCCATTCTATTTTCATTTAGAATTACCCACTTGGTAATAAATACTAAAAATAGTATGAAATACGTCATTTTCTTTATAAAACTGCGATGGCCTAATAATTATGGCCGGTAGTGTATATATATATATATACTCTCCCGGCCATAATTAGTATGACACCCTAGTGTTTAAAAAATGATGTATTTCATACTATTTTTTAGTATTTATCGCCAAGTGAATAATTGTAAATGAAAATAGAATGGTTCTTTTGTTCATACTGCACAATAACATGTGCATCAAATGAACTTATAAATATTTAACAATTACCTCTTTTGCAGTTTCATCAATGAAAGAATGAAGAAAATTTAGGGTGATTCGGCCAAGTTCATCTTTGCTTCCTTGCCTTGTAAAACTTTGCAAAGTAATAATAACAAAAGAACCATTCTATTTTCATTTGACAATAAATACTAAAAATAGTATGAAATACATAATTTCTTTTAAAAAAAAATTGGGGTTGCCTAATAATTATGGCCGGTAGTGTATGTCTCCCGTGAGTCACTCTTGAAGATATGCTTCTTTTTCTTATCTTTGACTTAGTACTCTCTTCATTTCCGTTATCATGAAGTTCGGTACATGTTTTGAGATTTAAAGATAAAAAAATCCTAGCATTAAATTATTCAGGGTTGTGGGATGCAATCTGAAGCCTTTTTTATGTTGTCCTCTAATAAGATTCTTCTTTCTTGTTTATACTTCATTTCGTACATTTTATTCGATGTATTGAAGATCACACGTTTCTCTGGTCGTCACTTCCCCATTGAGAATCCACTCTCGACTTTCAAGAGAGTAGTAAATTTATTCTGTTATTTATGCTGTCAGGAGTTTCACATCATAAGTAAACATGTTATTGGTCTATTGTTTCTCGGAATTACTTCCTTAATTGGTTATTTTCACTCTTTTTTACTGTCTTTATTTTTGTAGCAATTTTTCTTTTGCCATTATTTTAAGCAATCAGGTCCTTATACATCTTGTTTCGTTTCTTAGTCAATTTGATTCAATTCTGACTGATTAAATGTCGATGATTTGTTTGATTCTCAGTGCAACCCTGCTCCCATCCAATTTTGCCAACCCTCCTGAATTAATGTATTACATTGCTTTTTTATGCATTGACCGTGGCAGATTTATATCTGCACTGGAGATATTTGCCATTTCTTGCATCTTCCTTAATTTGGCTTTTCTTTAATTACGCGCAAATGCTTCTGGAAAAGGTATTAACCCGTCCATTCCAGCTATTTGATCAAATAACACGACAGATTGGGTTCTATAGCCTTGGGTTGGTAACCGGTCTACTGCAGAAAGTAATGGTAAACTACTGCGGGAAAATCTTCTGCCCATATCTTTCGAGATATGATCGCCCATGCGTGTGTCAAGTATGCCACTTGATTGACTGACTGACTGATAGTTAATTTTAATAATCGTTAATTGGATGTTATTACTTGTGATGTTTTAGTTGCTCAGTTTTCCTTTTTACAGTTTAGATTTAATTCATTTTATCGTACTTTCCTTTGCGTCTATTTTGAATTCTCGATCAGTACTTGTTCCCGTTTTCTGCTTCCTTGTTTTTATAGATTTTGATTCAATATTCATTGCTCTTTTGAGACATTTGTTGCAGTCACAATCCAGTTTCTTGTTCACTGATTCAAATGATTCTGGGCTTCTTTTACCCAGATTAGGATGTTTGTTTGTTACGGGGTTTAACGACCTATCAATTCTTATGGGATCATTTTAGGGTCATAACCAATGATTTTGGGGTAAGGTCATTTTATTTTTGCAACATTTTCCTTTTCGAGTATCAAGATTCATTGAGAATTGTTTTTAAAAGCAGCGTCCCCAAGTCCTATCCTTGTTATTTAACCTATAAATGGAGGGAAGGGACAGATTAATACCTTTCCCAAGGGTACCAGTGCTTAAGTGAATGCAGGGTATTCAACTGGAATTCGAACACGGCTCACCGATTTCTCTTTCGATCCGACATCCACTGCATCACAACGCACATCCGTCACTAGACGCTTAAAGCAGCCTGGTATTCCCAAGCGGTCACCCATCTAAGTACTGACCAGGCTCAACGTTGCTTAACTTTGATCTAAGTACTGACCAGGCTCAACGTTGCTTAACTTCGGTGATCGAGCGAGAACCGGTATATTCAACGTGATATGGCCGTAAACACTTTTGCGATGTATCCATTCTTATGAAAAAATTAAATGGTAAAAGATACAACCCAAAATGCCAAATACAGGTGGGGGATAACAGAATCAAACAAGTCCAAGAATTTAAGTACCTAGGAAGTGTTCTAACAGGAGATGGAAAGTGCGACACGGAGATCCGAAGGCGAATTGGCATGGCAAAGGACGCGTTCCAGAAGATGAGCAAAATACTAACACACAGGAAAATCTCAATAGAAACGAAGAAAAGAGTGCTAGACTGCTACGTGATGTCAGTTCTTCAGTACGGATGTGAATGCTGGACAATATCATCGAAAATGAGGAAAAAACTGGAAGCGGCCGAAATGTGGTTCTACAGAAGGATGCTACGGATATCGTGGACTGAGCATACAAGCAACGACGAGGTGTTAGAAAGAATGGCAACAAAAAGGAAATTGATGCTGAGCATCAGGAAGAGACAACTGAAGTTCCTGGGACATGCAATGAGGAAGGAGAGCCTGGAGAACCTGATACTGACTGGTCAGATAGAAGGAAGGAGAGACAGAGGAAGGCAGCGGATAACATATCTGCAGAGTCTGATCAGGTGGATGACGGAACGGGGGTTGCCAGGAGCAACAGGAGCAAACATACTAAGAGCCACAAGGGATAGGGAGACGTGGAGATCCATGATCGCCTACGTCCTGAAGGGACAGGGCACATAGAAGAAGAAGAAGTATCCATAATCTGATGGATATAAAATACAAAATAAACGCGGGTTTTAATATAATCTGGCTCTCTGGCCTTCAATCTGTCCTGTGAGTATCAAAATTTCTAACCTCTGTTACCTTATTATGTGTTCCAGAAATTTCACCTGTTTCTTACTGACATAAAGTATAATGTCCTTTTTTTTGCCATTGTAGGACTACATTTCTGTTGCATCAAGTCTCTTCTTCATCTGTGAAGAGATTGTCCATTATTTACTGCCAGCTAGAAGGGTCAATATTACATGACACCCCAGTACTTTTTTTCTTAGCTTATAATTAAAGCTCTTGTTTCTTCACACTCGGTTACATTTAACAGTTCTGATGGTAAAAGGGTGGGACCTTGTTGCCAGTCTAGTTGCCCGAGTAAATTCGGGTAAAAGTAGCACCAGGGAGCTAAGCTTGAAGCAGAAGCCGTAAAAATATTTGTACAAGAAACAGAGGGAAGCCAGATCTCGTCGGGGAGAAAGTGACTGGGGTTGAGCTGCCAGGTTGAGATCGGTTATATTGCAGATTCTCTATTGGATTTTGTCGATGACCCCGAGACGAATAGGATCTGGAAGCATGCCCGTTCAAAGGACTGTTGCAGTGATGTGGGGTCTAGAAAGATACAGCACTCAACTCGATAGAGTCATACGTGATAGCGGTATACGACACTCAGCTACACAAGTCACTGCAAAAATATTATCTTCTTCTTCTCGTAGACGATTACCAAGGACTACTTATCATGAATGGTTTGATCCGTTCATGATATTAAGGAGGGTAACTAGTCTACATCTCCCACTTGTCATGATTTTAACAAAGGGGCAACCGTGACCTCGCCTTTCCCTTTCCATTAAATATCAGCAACCAGATGAAACCTTATAATCAGCGTCATCTTGCTCCCACCCCCGACAAAAACCAGCCGTTATTGGTCCGGAGAGCAGGATCAAAGTGTAGTATCTGTTCACAGTTACTCACTGACTGTTCGCTGGCCGGGAAGCAATGACCTCCTAAGACTGGCTTTTGACCAGCTTCGACTAGCATGACCAACTATGATCGGCTTTGTACCCATTTACCGCATGAGTGGGGCTGGGTAATCTTTGACCAATGGCCTGAGTGTACGCGCTCAGGTTCTCCACTTTAAAAACTGACCTTGTGTCACAACTCGCTCCATTGGGGGAGTAGGGTAAATATCAAGTGTAGTATCTGTTCTCAGGTACTCACTACCTGCTCGCCTGCAGCACTCGTCATTTGGTGGCGGGTGGGCAGGTTTGGAAGCAATGACCAGCTAAGACTAGCTTTTGACCAACTTTGACAAGCTAAGACCATCTTTGAAAAACAATGATCAGCTTTGTACCCAGTTACCGCGGGAGCTGGGCAATGTTTGATCAGGTTCCCCATGTTAAAAACTGACATTGTGTCACAAGTCGCTCACTCGCTCCAGCGGGGAAGTAGGTTAAATCTTAGATCAAAGTGTAGTATCTGTACACTACTTAAATACTCACTACCAACAGCTCTTACCACGACATTTATAGAAAGCGAAAATGAAGGAGAGAGAGAGAGGGAGAGGGAAAGAGAGTGAGAGAGAGTGAGAGAGATATGGAGAGAAAGGGAGAGGAAGAGGGAAAGAGAGGGAGAGAGATGAAGAGAGAGAGGGAGAGGGAGAGAGACGGAGAGAGAGTGAGAGAGAGAGAGGGTGGTAGAGATAGAGAGAGAGAGGGAGGGAGGGAATGAGAGATGGAGAGAGAGGGAGGGAGGGAGAGAGAGAGTGAAATAATGGATGCACAATTTGGGGAGAGGAAAAATGAGAAAATAGAGAAGCAAAAAGAAAAGAAAATTGCAAAAAATAAACAGAAAAAAAAACGAATTCTTAAATGAGTTTTAAGTTATTTTTTTATATATTGTTTCTTTTTTTTAAATATTATTTTCTCATATTCATTGTTTATATGTATTTATTATAATGTTTCGGTTGACATAGTCTTCCTCTGCTATCTGTTCTATCAGACAACCTTCTTTCTATCTGACACCTTCATCTTGTAACAAGTAGGTTTGCTAGTATGAGCCTATCTTTTCATCAAACCTTGGGGTAGGAGTAGACTGCAGCTAATTTCTAATTTCTTGATTGCTGTTCGGCAGTTTCTCGTTCCCTCGTTCTTGTGTGTAAAAACCTTTCCTTTCTTTTTTTCATAAGACTACACTATTGTTTTCAGAAGAAACAAAATGGTGAGTTATCGCCCTTATCTTGCCGACGCAATTTAACAAACAGCGCTAACGGTGTTTTTTTTCAGTAACTTTTAAACAAAACAAACAAATAAATAAAAGAAAGATATTTTATTTCATTGACTTCTGAGAAACAGACCGTGGCTCATACCGTAATATCCTATAACCTCTCAGCAACTTATCCTTCGCGTGATCACTTGATTCCTAACAAATTTTCTTCAAGGATTTTTTTTTCCGCAGAAAATCTTTATTGCAAACAAATAAATAAAAACAAAGTTCGTTTTTCGTTTTCTCTTAATTGGCCATAATGGCATCAGGTTAGCAACTGCAGTTAACTTTGTTGTGTCGATATCACATCAGGTAAGATAAATCGATGACGGATGATGAAGAAGGCAGTTTAATCAAAGTTCAAATGGAAGAGCGGGGAGGACCTGCTGGGCAGAATCCTTGGCGTACCTGCTTTCATTTGACCAGCTATTAACAATTAAAAATAAGATGTTAATTAAATAGCACTTGCACGATAATTAATTAAATTAATTTTAATCCGTTGATAAAATTACGAAGCACAGATTAAAGAGGAGTGCAAAAACTATCGATGAATTGAGTTTCGAATTTGTGAGATGAAATATGAGTTCACGAGAAACTAGCGTGATTGCTTCGTCTGTTCTTTGATCCTATCTACAGTGTGTCATATTTTATTAAGCCAGTCAATGATTTCAAAATAAGATTTGTGTTAACTAACTGACATTGGTCAATTTTCAGGATATGATTATTTTAATTGAATAAATATACCTTGTAGAACTCGGTTTATCAAATCTGCTATTAACAAAAATATTTGTAATAAATTATTTGATAATAAGAGTTGGTTGGTGGTATATATTCTTTATGGGTTATTTAATGCCGAAATCAAAATATTTTTACTTAGTTTTTTAGCTACAGATTTTCGGTTAATTTTATACTTTTAGTGTAATGATATATTTGTAGACAAATAGCTTGTCTATTGTTGTTAGTAATTTAAACAAATCTATTGTTGGTAATTTCACTACGAAAAGGCATTGCTGGTAGTTTTATTATAAAAAATGTATATTTATATTTTTCATTGTTACTTTGATTGTCATTTTGCTACAAAAATGTATAGTTTACTAAATATATATATATATATATATATATATATATATATATATATATATATATAAACTTATTTATAAATGGAACTTTGTGTGTGTATGTGTCTGTGTGTGTGTGCCCGTTACCTATAGACTCCGAAAAGCCTGAACTGATTTTCTTGAAAATTTACACAGTTGTACTATAAGCGTCTGCGAGTGTTCTTAGCTAGGTTTTGTTTCGAGGTACCCTTAATAAATATCGAAAATCGATAATCGAAAAAAATCGGGTTATAGAAGAAGTGGTTCGATTTTAATCAAATTTGATATACTCATAGACAAAGACATAAGAAACAATATTTAGAAGTTTCAAGTTTACAGTTCTTACAATCGTGTAGAAAATCGATAATATATATATATATATATATATATAAAAGGCAAAATGTTTGTGTGTGTGTCTGTTTATCTGCCTGTATGTCTGTATTTTTTCAGTCCTTTTATTTTAGTTTTTGTTTCGGGTTTGGCTCTAAGTAGGTATAATTGTAGTTCTTAGTCTCAGCCATGATACCATTTATTCAGAGGATTTATTTAGCCTTCAAAATTCAGTTTACGACGAAAAAAACTTATTTGATATCGATACGAGGAAATCAAAATTTGACTTACATCCATTCATTTTTCTTTCAGTCTACGGTTTCGCTTTAACTGGAAACAACAATTGCTTTTTAGTCTTTCGTGCCAACGGCCAAAGAGTTTGAGCTCCAGGACCATAGATTAGTTTTAAAGCTTTCATTACACCCGTGCAATGCGGGGCTATACTGCTCGTATAATAAAAAAGAAACTCACTGGAATTGTGTAAAATCGTGTAGCTGGGACACTAAAAGATGCTATCACACGAGTCATTGTGGACCTGTGAATAACAGCAATTAAGAGGTGGTTCCACGCTCTTCAAAACCTCTAATCTCCCAATCAGATGCCTTACTGCCGGATGTAATTTATCGTTATACCCAGGACATTTGGTGATAAGAGATGTTATAATATATATTTATATAATTGTAAATAACTATATGAGTTAATGATCAAATGCAAATCAAATATGTATCGGAATCTGACAGGATGGTAAAATTAAGAACAAATAGGAAACATTTGTCTATATTTCTGAGATGAGGTAGTATTTACAGTATTTACATTATTCGGACTATTATCCTCATCTTTGTTGCCATTTGTACGACGTTTAATAATAGATCATTCTATTTGTCTATATTTCTGAGATGAGGTAGTATTTACAGTATTTACATTATTCGGACTATTGTCCTCATCTTTGTTGCCATTTGTACGACGTTTAAAAATAGATCATTCTATTTGTCTATATTTCTGAGATGAGGTAGTATTTACAGTATTTACAGTATTCGGACTATTATCCTCATCTTTGTTGCCATTTCTACGACGTTTAATAATAGATCATTCTATTTGTCTATATTTCTGAGATGAGGTAGTATTTACAGTATTTACATTATTCGGACTATTGTCCTCATCTTTATTGCCATTTGTACGACGTTTAATAATAGATCATTCTATTTGTCTATATTTCTGAGATGAGGTAGTATTTACAGTATTCGGACTATTGTCCTCATCTTTGTTGCCATTTGTACGACGTTTAAAAATAGATCATTCTATTTGTCTATATTTCTGAGATGAGGTAGTATTTACAGTATTTACATTATTATGACTATTGTCCTCATCTTTGTTGCCATTTCTACGACGTTTAAAAATAGATCATTCTATTTGTCTATATTTCTGAGATGAGGTAGTATTTACAGTATTTACATTATTCGGACTATTGTCCTCATCTTTATTGCCATTTGTACGACGTTTAAAAATAGATCATTCTATTTGTCTATATTTCTGAGATGAGGTAGTATTTACAGTATTTACATTATTCGGAATATTGTCCTCATCGTCATTGCCATTTGTACGACGTTGTGAGTTCAGTACCAGCAGAGGAGAACAAGTAACTTACAAGATTAGAGGGAGATAACCCATGACTACCAAAAAAGGCACTATTACGCAAGGAATGGAATTCATATACCCCAGTGATTGTAATAAAGTGTTCGGTTCGAAATTTCTAGCACCTGAAGAAGGCCGGAGCGTACAACGACCGGAACGTCGTACAAATGGCAACAAAGATGAGGACACTAGTCCGAATAATATAAATACTGTAGATAGG
The DNA here is from genome assembly GCA_037127315.1 of Ascarosepion bandense. Lineage (NCBI taxonomy): Eukaryota > Metazoa > Mollusca > Cephalopoda > Sepiida > Sepiidae > Ascarosepion > Ascarosepion bandense. The sequence continues at coordinate 1,140,409 of JBBBDQ010000709.1, forward strand.
AAACATATCAGTCTAATATGTTTCACTTTTAGTAAAACTTCGCCAGAGATTGTGAGAAAACAGAGAGACAGAAAATCTGGTATTTTTAAAATTTCGTTTGGGAAAAGTTCTCATTGGTCAGACACGTATGACGTGCATCAAAACCGTAGATAGTTCTGTTTGTATGTAAGTTTATGATGATTCTTGTATGTCGAAGAAGGTATCGCATGGCTCCATATATATATATATATTGTTATTGTAAATCGTGTGAAGACACCACATGGTAGAAACTTAGGTCGCGTAATAACTCGCTTACAAATGAAATATATATATATATATATATATATATATATATATATACTTGCATCATAGCCCGGCTTTAAAACTCAGTTATATAAAAAATAATTATATAAAAAATAGTTGTTTAAAAATTGTTAAAAGTTTCCATTAAAAAAATCTATTTTTTTTGTTTTGTTTTGCGTAAACGTGATTTTATGTTTTGTGTGACATTGTAAACAACATTGCGTTTGTTTTCGTTTCAAAATTACGGGGGAAAATATTTACATTTTTTGTTAACTAAATGAATTTAACATAAAAATAAAATATTTTGTTTTACTGAAATTAGAAATATAAAACTATTACGCTCTCAGTTCAGAAATTTTCGAAGAATATTTAAAAATGAAGACATTTAATTTTAGAGGAAAAAGTTACATTAACGCCACACGAATTACAGACAGTTGATTTCCTGCATTAAATATTTAGCGAAAAAAAAGCTTTATTTTTTTTAAAATTTTATTTTCTAAAGTATGAAATATTAAATCTGAAAGAAAAAAAAAAGATTTAAATAATGAAATTAACCATTGGCACTTTTTTAACATATTTTGTTTTTGTTTAAAAAAACACTTTTTTCTCTTTTCCAATTTTTTCACTTTTTTCAAATTTTATTTTTTTCAATTGGAGTAGATAGACTAAACTATCGCCCGGTTCACACTCCACCCACGTCTATTGAACAGGTGAAGATGCTCATCCCTTGTTTCCTGTTTAGGATGTGGTTTCCGGTTTTTCTCTTTTCTCTTTTCCAATCTTTTCACTCTTACGTAGCCCCCTGCGCATCGGTGGCGTTTTCGCCTTGCTTGGGGTGATAAGATAAAAAAAAAAAATTCTTTTGTTTCATAATTACAGGGAAAATATTCAAATTTTTTGATGACCAAATGAATTTTTAAAATGTCGGAATAAAAAGTAAATATAAAGGCTAATTTCTTTTTGTTTTTAGTTGCGTTTGACACGTGTGATTTGATTTCTTTGACGTAATCTAGCAACCATCTTAGATCTTAGATGTTTTATGTAAACAATCGGCTCCATTGTGATTCTCTGTGTGTGTGTCCGCTACCTATAGACTCCGAAACGGCTGAACCGATTTTCTTGAAAATTTACACAGTTGTACTATAAGCGTCTGCGAGTGTTCTTAGCGAGGTTTTGTGCCGAGGTAACCCCGATAAATATCGAAAATCGATAATCGAACAAAATCGGGTTATACAAGGAGTGGTCCGATTTTAATCAAATTTGATACACTCATAGACAAAGACATAAGAAACGAGATTCAGAAGTTTCAAGGTTACAGTTCTTACAATAGTGCAGAAAATCGATAAAAGGCAAGATGTTTGTGTATGTGTCTGTTTATCTGCCTGTATGTCTGTATTTTTTCAGCCCTTTTATTTTAGTTTTTGCTTCGGGTTTGGCTCTAAGTAGGTATAATTGTAGTTCTTAGTCTCAGCCATGATACCATTTATTCAGAGGATTTATTTAGCCTTCAAAATTCAGTTTACGACGAAAAAAACTTATTTGATATCGATACGAGGAAATCAAAATTTGACTTACATCCATTCATTTTTCTTTCAGTCTACTGTTTCGCTTTAACTGGAAACAATTATTGCTTTTTAGTCTTTCGTGCCAACGTCCAAAGAGTCTGAGCTCCAGGACCATGGATTACTTTTAAAGCTTTCATTACACCCGAGCAACGCCGGACTATACTGCTAGTATGATAATATGTATATGATTACAGAGAAATGTGGTTATGTGTGTGTTTGTATAAAAGAATCAATATGTGTATGCGTATGTAGTAGTACCGTTGATAAAGGAAATCGGTAGAATTTAGTTCTTACTGTGGATGATGGCTGCATAGTTTGGGGTGCTTTCTTTGTAGTTTGATAAGAGCTGAGTTGAGCGTTGCTTTTGCGTATGGTGGGATTAGGGTCTTGAATCAGCAGCTAGAGTGACGTGGACATGACTACCAATCTGAAATAGCTTGACGAAAACATCGATTATTATTTTCCATCACCGAGCACAGAAAAGTATGACTGGATTCGAAATCCCTTTTTAAATGTTCCTTATAATATTGGACATCAGTCATGTGAAGAAGAATTGGCCGCCATTTTTAGGGATCGAAGGCTCAAAATAAAACATTCGACGGTACCCATTGATACATTTTGGATTTTGATACAAAATGTATATTTTCCACAATAGCTAAAAAGCCTTTATCAATTTTATTGCAATGTTCTATGTCTTATTTATATGTAGAAGAAGAATTGGCCTCCATTTCTAGGGATCGAAGGCTCAAAATAAAACATTCGACGGTACCCATTGATACATTTTGGATTTTGATACAAAATGTATATTTTCCACAATAGCTAAAAAGCCTTTATCAATTTTATTGCAATGTTCTATGTCTTATTTATATGTAGAAGAAGAATTGGCCTCCATTTCTAGTGATCGAAGGCTCAAAATAAAACATTCGACGGTACCCATTGATACATTTTGGATTTTGATACAAAATGTATATTTTCCACGATAGCTAAAAAGCCTTTATCAATTTTATTGCAATATTCTATGTCTTATTTATATGTAGAAGAAGAATTGGCCGCCATTTCTAGGGATCGAAGGCTCAAAATAAAACATTCGACGGTACCCATTGATACATTTTGGATTTTGATACAAAATGTATATTTTCCACGATAGCTAAAAAGCCTTTATCAATTTTATTGCAATATTCTATGTCTTATTTATATGTAAAAGAAGAATTGGCCGCCATTTCTAGGGATCGAAGGCTCAAAATAAAACATTCGACGGTACAAATACTAAAAAGTAAGAATCCATTTTTCAAACTGAAATTTTTGTTTGATTTGGGTGATAGCCAGTTTAGGAAATGGAAAACTGAATTCAAACCACTGTAAATAATAATGGGTTGCTTAAGATAACCAGTCAAGGAAAAGGGCAATTCTGAATTAAAAACAACAACTTAAAGCGGGCAATGCTCCATCAGACTATCTTGCCATAGATACACCCACTGCTGCTATAGCCGCAGTACATGTGGTCTCACATTGTCCCTAATGGGTTATGGGACTCATAATCTTTTTTACTGAAACCAGACTACGTAATTAGTAAATCTATATCTATAAAAGTGACGAGGGTGGACGTTGTGTATGTATTTGTTTGTTTGATAGATTCCACTTAGCGTCTGCATTTTGCGGTCAAGATCGACGGGAGTTGCGCTCAAATGTAGATCAAAATTTTAGGACGCTAACGCATCTTGAATTTTTTCAGAAAGCCAACATTAGGAGTAGAAAAGAATATATTATCAAACCATAAAGTCAGGGATCAGTTTATGTATTGATTATAATATAGAATTGATCACCCCATTTTATATTATCTATATCTATATATGTTGCTCCCCTACTACACTAATCCAATAGAGATATTCTACATTGTTATTTATATCTATAAAAGTGACGAGTGTGGACGTTGTGTAAGTATTTGGTATGTAAATTCATCATATGCTTTTTATTCTTATTATTCCTTAAACTATCCAAGTGGAATCGGGTTAAACTGCTAGTCTATATTCCTAAATGTGACGAGGGTGGACGTTGTGTAAGTATTTGCTATGTAAATTCATCATATGTTTTTTATTCTTATTATTCCTTAAACTACCCGAGTGAAACCGGGCTAAAATGCTAGTATATAATAAACTTAGAAATATCCCAAGAAAGTCAAACTTTAAAAAATTGTGAGAGAAATACTTTTAACTCTTACGGAGATGGCCCTGTTTCAAGCTAAGTTAAGAGTAACAAATATATGGGACCTTGTTTCTTGGTAGTTTACGACTATTACTACCTCTTTTTGTTTCTATCTCTTTTTGTTTTTATTTTTCTGCTACTATTGTCTCCCTTTCTAACTGCTTTTTTCTCTTTCATTTACCATCGTTTTTCTCTTTTTTTACTTTTCTTTCTTCTACTCTTTCCTCGTTTTCATCTCTTCTCTTTACCATTTTCTCTCTTTCCTCCCCTTCTTTACTATTCTCTCACTTTTTTTGCTGCTTTCTACCATTCTTTCATTCTTGTTGTTCTTCTTTTTTCTGCCATCACTTTCTCTTTTTCTTCACATTTACCATTTTCTCTTTCTCCTCTCTTCTTTTTTCTTCGCCCCTTCTTTATTCTCTTTCTTTTTCTTTCTATTTTTTTTTTACCACTGTCTCTTTCTTTTCTCTTTTATTTTTATTATTATCATCATTTTCTCTATTTTTTCTCTCTGCCTTTTATCACTCTCTCTATTTTCTTCTCTTTTTTTCAACCATTTTCTACCTCCATTCAATTCTCTGCCTTTGACCACTGCGAATCTCGGCCATTTTGGTTATCTTATTCCTGTGTATAGACTACAAGCTGTACGGAAATATTTTTATGTTTTTCGACAATCTCTGAATAGATTTAGCGAATCTCCATTTAGAGAATTTTAAAACTATCCAAAAGCCTTTGAAATATCGAATCTAATTGTTGTGAGGAAGCTTAAGGGACGCTATCGAGGATCATTTACCTTACATAGGGTGATCGAAAACTGTACGTTACTGAGGAGAGCTCAACTTTCTGGACAAGGGCGAGGGTAAATGGTCAGGTGACCGCATTGCTTAAAATATTAGGATTTAAGAACAAGTGAATCTGTGGTGATACCGACCGAGCAAAAGCGATGGACCGGATGTTTGCACTCTAACGACCAGAAAGCAAATGACCAAAACTCGTCAGTGCGCATCCGGGTTCGCGCAGATGTTCCGGGTGAAAACTAAAAATTAATTAAATATTAAATGTCCAGTTCGCAAGCCTACGCCAATTTTATTTATCGGCCAATAGGAAGCCCAGAATCAAATACGGATATGAATTCCCAAATGATCTGCTGCGATCCAAAAAGAAGATATAAAAAGCCGATACAGAAAGCATCGCCAGACAGACCCACACAGACTGACTCGGGACAGACGAGAGTAATTAGTATCTCCCTTGACCAAGTCAAGTGGCTTACTATGCTCGTCGCTTTCACCTCCCTTTTCCTTCGTCCCTGTCTCAAAACCACTTACTGACCTAAGGAGCGGATACATTCCTTATTTACAACGCTCCCACATTCCTAAGCATTAATTCTTTTTTTTCAGCATTTTATTGCCATGAACATTTTTACTTTAATTGTAAAAACCTTAATTGATATATATATATATATATATATATATATATAAAATGTTATTTTTCAACTCAATCTGCTTTTCCTGACTTATAATCTTTTTATGACTTATAGTGGGCTATCTATCACAAGGCCAAATTCCGTTAATCTGCAACAATATACAACTACCCTTCACTAGAACGGACTCCCCACTATAAACTGGAAAAGAATGGATAACCCTCTATAAATCAATCTTAAATAAAAAAAAAATGTTTGCTGATCATAAACAAATTATGAGAATCTAACTTTAGGTCACTGTATGCAAATTGTGTTTTGACCGATACGTTGTTTTGCCTTTCCTTTCTAATTTCAACAAATAAGATTTTGTTTTATACTCGTATCAGTTTATGAGCAATTATCATTTTTTAAAAATAATAATAAAATTAAGAATAAAAAATAAATATATAAAACAAAATAAAATAAAATACAAGAAGTATACGCCATAAACACACACATATGACACACTTACACACACGCACACACGAGAACGAATACAGAACGGCAAAAAAAAAATGTCTCAATAAACACGCCCCTAATTAAAGCAGATAGATATAACAGCAGTCATAAAACAAAGCCCACTACCACTTTGGCAAAAGTTAAACTAACCGATAGGTCAACGCATACTTAGATAAACCACATATTAAAGCAGACTGATATCATAAGACTGTAAAAAGGCCCCAACTATCAATCACACATATATATACCATAAGCACATACACACATACATGCTCTAAGACACTTACACAGACACACGCACACTTAATACAATTAATAACGACAGCAGTAGCAGCCAAGAATGACCATTCGTTGAAAGGCACCAAACTCGAACACAATCTCTTCTGCCATTCTGAAGATGAGATTTTGATCTCAAAATATTAATGTATAATAAATAGGTAATACCCAAAACCATCTTTACCTTCCTTTATTTTACTAAACGCATTGTGATAGCCTTCAAGACCTCACCATAAACCTATTATTTTTTTAATTTTATTCTGAATTTTGATTATTTTTTCATCTATACACTATTGTAAATGTTTTGTTAAAGAGTATGAATATAAGTCCTGTAGCTAGGGACCTCCACCAATTCTCTGAAAAACAGCACAGTATGAAGAAGAAAAAAAAAGCCCAAACTTAATGAAAACGAACTTTTTTCATTAAAATGTTTATGTTATTATTAAGAGAAAAAATGAAAGTATTTTTTAAATTATTAAAAAAAAAATCCTTTCTAGCACGTTCGAAATTTTGGAAAAAAAAATCTTGTTTTGATATTTGTCAGCTGGTCATGAAATCCTTATCAGAAGATATAATAGACAATATAACGTAATTCAGTTTTTCCGGTAAAAAGCACATTAATTTGGAATGTCTTGTAACAATCATATAATTGTCGGATTTTAAAGAAACTTTCAGGAATTATTTACAAATGAATTAAACTATTTTTGAAATTATTATTTTTAGAAAATCCTGGTAAAAATATTTCTTTTTACATATGTTACCCCACCTCCACGTAAATTCGTGAAATTTCAAGAAATTAAATTTTGTAGTGAAAATTTGTTTTATCAGTTAAACGCGGGAATCATTGGAGAATGTAAATCATCTATTATTTTTTTTAAATAGTTGATCTATTTTCAAAAATCTGCTTCCAATATTAAAATAAAAAATGCAACAAAACTATGACATTAATTAATCAGATAAGCTTTTAATTGCTTTTCTAAATAAAATATATTATATAAATATATTATAGACTGAAGAAAAAAGAATTTCGATGAATTATGGAATTTTAAAAGAATTGTTTTCATTTTTCTATTTTAATGATAATAATTTATAAAAATTTTATTGTTTTTTAAAGTCACCAAAGCTCTGTAGTGGTTAAGTGAAGACTAATCGAAAATTGAAACGTTTAATACAAATCGTCGAATCATCGCATTTAAAAAATAATTTTTAATAATTTTTTTTGTATATTTGAAGTCTTTTTTGAGTATGGTATTTTCTGTGTTACATTAAAAGGTCATGTGTTTCACGGTTTCTTCCCCTTACAGGAGAAAAATTTGGTCAATTACATCAATTCTGGTCAATTATACTTAGCTTATCTCAACATCTAGCGGTCATCACACATCAATCACTTACGGCAAAGATCAACGCTCCCAGATTAAGAAATAGTTTCATTCTAAATTTCATGCCATAAATAATACTTGTGTAAATAAGATTAATTTAACTTTAAATGTGCTAATTTTCCAAAAATTACGTGTGACAAATGTATATTTTATTTTGCAAGATTTTTAACACCGAGCATTAACTTTTGCTTACATATGTGTCGATCGCTAAAAAAATGGCGGAAAAATTTAAAGAAAAATCTCAAAATTTTATATTCCAATCAATATAATTTCTGTTTGAAATCCACCAGAGTATTTTGCTTATTTGAAATAGTAAATTTAATCCTTTATCTTTCAATTAAAGCTAAAATAAAAGTTTTAAAAAATTATTTTTAACATGTCAATTTAAATAAGATAATTGGACATTTCCCAGGTATTTAAATGGACATTTCCCAGGTATTTAAATTTGGACATTTCCCAGGTATTTAAATTTCTGTACCTGCTTGGTTTTAATGTCTGTAGTTGGCATTTTGGGTTCCTTTTTTTACTGATGCCATACTTCTCTATTTTTAAATACCTGCTACTTAAAAACATGGAAAATTTAGGGTGATCGATTAAACTGTAGATAATGTGATGTCGTTTCTTCAATATGGCAGTGAATGTTGGAAAATATCTTTGAAAAACTTGAAGCAGCTGAAATGTGGTTCTACGGGGGGGATGCTGCGGATGTCATGGACCGAGCATGTGAGCAATCATGAGGTTTGGGAAAGGGTGGAAACGAAAAGGAAATTAATACTGAGCATCAGGAAGAGGCAACTAAGGTTCCTGGGAAATGCAATGAGGAGGAAGGGCTTGAAGAACCTGTTACTGACAGGCCGGATAGAGGAAAGGAGAGACAGAGGAAGGCAGCGGATAACATGTTTGAAGGACCTGATCAGGTGGATTACGGAACGAGGGTTGCATGGTGCAATAGGAGAAAGCATGCTAAGAGCCGCCAGTGATAGGGAGACGTGGAAAGCCATGATCGCCTACGTCCTGAATGGACATGGCACATAAAAGAAGAAGAAATATAACCTCCACTTCTAATTCAATAGTTTTTTCTCACAAATTTTTTTTCCCGAAAATTTAAAATATAAAGTCAATTACCATCTTCTACTTATCGAATCCCATTCATCATTTTTCCTTCCTTGAATACCCACCCTCTGCCCATTCTTTTCTCTCACTGTAACTAACCATGCACTAATGGTGGTCCCGCCTTGGATGAGTTTAAATGATAAAAAAATGTTTATCACTTCTTTTTCCTCGAGAAAAGAGTTTCGCTTTTAAATTACCTGAGTTTTTGAATAGTAAACAGTCAGTTAAGTGCCATACGTGATACACGCATGGGCGATCATGTCTCGAAAGAGACATGACTGACTGGACAGAAGATTATCCCGCAGTGGGTTCCCATTGCTTTCTGCGGTGGACTGGTTGCCGACCAGGGCTGGGGAACCCAGTCTGTCCTGTTATTTGACTCATAGCTGGAATGGGAGGAGATGTATTATATTATTAAGTAGTAATTAGTGGGGGATCAGTTTATTACTTCATAACAATATAAAGCTGATCAAACACTTTATGCCAAGGCGATGCCTTAATCATGTTTCCAACTATTATATTCAGTCAGTTAAGTGCCATACGTCATACACGCTTGGGCGATCATCTCTCGAAAGAGGCATGACTGACTGGGCAGAAGATTATCCCGCGGTTGATTGCCATTACTCTCTGCAATAAACTGGTTGCCAGCCAAGGCTATAGAATCCATTCTGTTACTTAACCCATAACTGGAGAGAAATGATGGAATAATACCTTTCCCAAGGGTATTTGCGCGTAAGTGAATGCATTGAATTCAACTGGAATTCGAACTCGGCTTCCAGATTTCTCGTTCCGAGCCGATATCCACTGCAACACAACGCACATACCCGACTGAAAACACCTTGAATGCTAAGCATGCTAAAGTACTGAAGAAACCTGTTGTCCCTTGATCTCAAGGGTAAACCTCCAGTTACAGTCGTTAAAAGCGAAGAAGAAAATAATTGGACAGATCTTGGTATAATATAATTGCCACTTTTGCATACTACTGTGCGTGAGAGTCAAAAGGCGATAGAAAAATCGTTTAATTACTCCTGATTCCCTCTCTCCTTATATATATATATATATATATATATATATATATATATATTGCTTAACACCTAGCAAAACACGTAACACTCTTCTTTCTTTCTCTCTCTCACTTTGTGATTTGTCTACGTCTTCCTTTCTCACTCTCTCTTTGTGGCTTTTACACTGAACTCCCTCTCTCTCTAACCTGTTTGCTGCCCCCTTACTATCTCTCTGGCATTCCCTCCTTTCACCTCTTTGACCTTTTTCTCTCTCACACACATACATGGACACAGAAAAGCTCTCTTTTTCTCTCTCTGACTTTTCCACTATTTCTTTCACTCTCTCTCTCTCTATCTCACTCTCTCTTTCTCTCTCTCTCTCGGTTTCTTACTCTTTTCATTATTCTCGCTTTTCTACTCACTCTTGATTTTCTCGCTATCTTTCTCTCTTTTTCTCCAGTCTCTCCCCTCACATTTTCCTTGTACGTATAATTCTCTTTTCACCTTTTCTTTTCCTTTCCTCTTACCACTCACTTCTTCATTCCCTGTTTTACCCAACCTTCCTTCTCTTCTCGCTCGCTTTTCCGATTTCCTCACTTTTTAATATCATTCTCTCCGTTTTCAAAAAAAAAAAAAAAAAAAAAACCCTTCTAGCGCAGAAGGGCCAGCGATCTTTGATCGAAGATTGCAACGGTCGAAATTCAAAATAATAAGAATATAAAGGAGATTATTAAAAAAAAAAAAATGGAAGTAGACTTTTTTCTTTTCGTCACTTTTAAAATAACAATTCTGTTTGCTGTTCTTTGTTTTTTTATCGGACACGTACCTCTATTACAAAATCATTGCATTTGTTCAAAGATTTAGGGCCATTTCATTTATTTACTTGTTTTAAGTTTCTGTCTTTCAAATCTTTCTAAAATACGTCACTAGTTTTAGAATTCCGGATTAAATAAATAAAATTACTATCTATATTTCTGAGATTAGGTATTGTAACTATTTATTTATTTATTTATTTACACTATTTGCATTGATCGAACTGTTGTCCTCGTCTTTATTGCTGTATTCACGGGGTTTCGGTTGTTGTACACTCCGGTCTTCTTCAGTTAGTAGGTTGTTCTAATTGCACGTGACACACCTTTGGATATCTCAGTTTCAGTTGCTTCTCCATAGCAACTAAATTCTCTAAACTTTTGTTTATCTCAGCTGCTGCTAGGTAATGAACTCACGACTCTTTGGGTCAAAATCATTTTTAGGATTTCTGAGATGAGCAATTGTAACCATTGTAACTATTTGTTTATTTGTTTTTTTTTTTCAATTGGAGTAGATAGACTGAACTATCCCCCGGTTCACACTCCACCCCCGTCTATTGAACAGGTGTAGAGGCTCATCCCTTGTTCCCTGTTTAGGATGTGGTTTCCTGCTTTCTCTTTTGCAATCTTTTCACTCATACGTAGCCCCCTGCACACCAGTGGCCTTACCGCCTTGCCCGGGGTGATATGATTTAAAAAAAAAGTATCTACTGAGACTCTCGTGTCGGGTAAAAGGCCACAGTCTCATTACAATACTGTTGTGATTTCAGTAGTAATCAAGTTTTCGTAGACTGGAGTCGCTTGCTTCATGCCGAAACGTTTTTTAATTAAGAATTTTCCTTCTCCTAGACTGGTTATAAATCAAGGCTAAGAACCCAGTCTGCTGAAACAATGCGTAAACTGGATCAAAAAGGTAAACATTGAACACTGAACACCCGAATTGATTTGGAGTGGTTTTCATCCCGTCGACATGGAATTTTGACAGTGATGATTTGTTTATTTTTACATTGTAATCAGTCAGTTAAGTGCCATACGTGAAACACGCTTGGGCGATCATGTCTCGAAAGAGGCATAACTGACTGGGCAAATGTTTATCCCGCAGTAGGTTGCCATTGCTTTCTGCGGTAGACTGGTTGCCAGCGAAGGCTATAGAATCCAATCTGTCCTGTTATTTAACCCATAACTGGAGGGAAGAGATGGATTAATACCTTTCCCAATGTTATTTGCGCGTAAGTGAATGCATTGAATTCAACTGGAATTCGAACTCGGCTCCCCGATTTCTCGTTCCGAGCCGATATCCAATGCACCACAACGCACATCCTACATTGTAATACAAACAAACAAAACAAAAAAAAAAAAAAAAAAAAAAAAAGAGAAAAAAATCAAAGAAACACACACACAAAAAAAGAAAAAACAAAGCAAAACAAAAATAAAGAAGCAAAAAAAAATGCTCTCAGACGAAAGAAAGGTTTTGCCGCACCCAGATTCTTTAGTGAGTCAAGGCCCCACGCGGTAAGTAGTAGTCGGTCAACTGGTTAACACTCATCCTTTCTACTTTTCTCTTGCTCTCATTTCATACAGGAAAGGACGCCTCGGCGTGGTGTAATGGTTAGCGAACTTGTCTCGCTAGAACCTGTTACGAGTGAGTAGTGAGTTCGATCCTCACCGGGATCATACTTTCGGCCTTGTGCTTAGAAAATCAACTCTCATTTCAACATAGACTGTTCCACATCGAAATTGTCCGTCGTCGGTTCAGTCTGTGATGGAGAGAGAGAGAGAGAGAGAGAGAGAGAGAGAGAGAGAGAGAGAGAGAGAGAGAGAGAGAGGGGAGGAGGGCAGCTCTAAAGAACTGAAGCTAGAAACGACACGACACGACACGACACGACACGACACGAAACGCAATGCAATACTTCTATTATCAGTTAAGCGAAGTAAGAAGAGATGGATTCATACTTTTACAAGGGTGTTTTGTGCGAAAGTGAACGCAATTGCTACGCCAATGTTTGATACGCTACGCAGACACACTTTGATAAAAAGGCGGAAGAATAAATCGGCTTAGGCAGAAGTTTAAATAATCCCCAAAATAATGAAATTGTTTCATTGAAAATGTCAACAAAAAAAAAAAAAAAAAAAAAAAAAAAAAATAAGGATCGCGTCGTTCAAATCATAACAACTAAAATAATAAATATTGGGATACCACGTACCTTATTTTCATTGTACGAACTGCAGTCCTCATCTTTATTGTCATATTCACGACGTTTCGGCTGTTGTACGCCCCGACCGTCTTCAGGTGATTGGAAGGAGCATGACTCATGAAACGAGGACAATTTACCACTGTGATTGAAATAAAGGGTTTCGTTCAAAATTTCAATCATTTGAAGAAGGTCGGAGCGTACAACGGCCAAAACGTCGAGAATATAACAATAAAGATGAGGACAACAGTCCGAACAATGTAAATATACCCTTGCGCAAATTAATTAAAACAAAACGAATAATGTCTTCTTAGGATCTTTCACACTTTCCCTGATCACGTAGACGTCGTCTCTTGGTACTGTTTTTTGCTCTTCCAACCGCACGTTCCTTTACGTTTTGCACTGATGGATTCCATTTGTTTCTTCGCTTTGATGGATCGATTGAGAATTGAAAGGCTGACACCAACTATATTCACGAGCTCTCTGTAAGGCTTGCCAGTGTGTTCGGGCAGCGTTACAATCTTTGTACGCTTCCTTGGAGTAACGTCCATTGCAGACAATGGCCGTAAGACAACAAATCAACAGTCGAGACAATAGTGTCTGGATGTGATAAAAATCTGATGCAATCACAGATGACGCGATATTTTTCAAGGTCAAACAAATTTCATCATACTCCCCGAACATAGATTCATATTACTGCACACTGCTGTAAATGATCTAATCTGAGGAAAAAATAGAAATCGATTACACCCTGTCACTCCAGTGGGTCTAAAACTGACCGTATGATGAAGGAAAGGAAACTAAAGCAGTTGTTTCAACTAATTTGCACAAGGGTGTAAGTGGAATAACTGTCTGAACAATTCGTATAATAATGAAATCACATCTGGAAAAGTCTGGAAAAGTCAGTCAACGGTAAGAAATTCAGACAGTTTATTAGAAAACCAGAAAGTGCTTCATCAAAGTATAATGACCAAATATTGTGATTTTCTATGTGAATAGTGATGGTCCTTCACAACTTCCTATCCTTCGTAGTTCTAAGCAATATGTGTATCCTTACTCTCGCTACTAGTCCGTGTTCTGTGGACTATTTACACAAACTTGTTAAATAGGTTACTCGGGTATTGAGATACCAATTTGAATAATTCCTTCATATAAAAAATGAAAACAATTTTCCAAAATCCAGACAGTAGACTGACAAAAACTCAAGTATCATAACATGACGAACGTCTGCTCTCTCAACGAGGCACCTTGCGTCGAACACCTACTGAGGACACACATTCACTTCAGACTTCAAGTGGGATTCATACCTGTATATACGATCAGTTGCTAAATATGGTGGGGGATATGGCCGGTTAATTCTATCGCTACAAAAAGTACTCGACTCCTTCTAGTATGTGCAAGAGATAGATTAAATCAAAAAGTGTCCATCGCTCTTATATTGGGCTAAAGCTACTCAGTCATAATTTTCCAGCCTTAATGGTTTTCGCGGTCTTGTGAGTGGTGACTTATTTCCCATTCTACAACCTCTTTCCCCGCAGTCATAAAGTTGTAAGCCTCTCTTTAATCTATCGCTATTTCCAATGCAAAAGTTCAGATGAGTTTAGTTCTCTATTTTCACTCTGTCCAGACATTTACTGTGAGTGCATGTTCTGCTACATCCACGGAATCGAATCATCCTCATTTCCTTCATGTTCCAAATGTAAGAAGGAAGCTTTTTCTCAAGAACTGCTACTTTATGGAATAGGCTTCTGTGTGGGTGCACCCCTAAAACTTTAATCTTGACCTTTTCAGATCAAGGGTAAATCGTTTTCCATTATCTTTATTATCGGTTCTTGTTTGATCACCGAAGTTAAGCAACATCGAGCCCGGTCAGAACTTAGACGGCTTAGAAACACAAGGTACTGTAAGCAACCCTCTACTATTTGAAATATATTTCGGCTTTAAATAGCCCACAATGGTAGTAACAAAAAAATAAAAATAAAAAAAATAAAAAATAAAGAAGAAAATCAAGCCACCTCATAATATTAATTTGTTGCCATTTTCCAATCATATATTTTATTGCACTTACCTCCTTCTCTTACGTCCACACAAAAACTTCGTTCAGGAATACTCTACCCGGAGTGTCTCTCGGATCTTTTATTAGGTAACTATTTAGTAAAAGAATATATCACACCTCATTCCTCATTATCATTTCAACTGTTAACTCTACGTTGAGTGGCACACGAGCTTTTTATTGGGTGAAATTCTGTATTAAAAATATACATGTTCGAGTAATTAGTGAAATAATTACAGTCGTTGTATTAAAAAATGTTGGGAATATATTTATAACTATAATTTCTTTTGTTTTTAATATAAAGAATTCATTTTTCGATATAACGAAAAAAAAAAAAAGAGAGAAAGATGCAGACTAATATGGAAAATCTAAAGTAACAATGTCTTATCACCCATGTAAGCTTGTCGGAGATCAAATCGTACATGATACTGTCACTAAAAGATGACTATAGTATTCCAAAAGAAGTCAACTTTAAAAAAATGAAACGAATGCGGAAAAAAAAAACATGACAGACGAAGATGTATCTATTTGTCGAAGAAGAGCGAGTGTATCAATGATATCATCTGTCAAATATGCCGACACAATACTTTAGAGATGAACATGGTTGATGTATTGCTATTAATAAAACTCGTAAAAGAATATTAATCCTAAGAAGCCGGAGAATATCAAAGATACCTGTACTAAAAAATAAAATAAAATGAATAAACTCGCTTGTTTTCTCAAAATATTCTTAGACCACAAATAAAATAAGAAAATACAACCAAATTCTCTGTCGTTATTTCTCCTAACTTCTTAAAATGAAAGGTTACGCACGACAATATGGCGTCTTCTACCTTTTTTTTTAACGTAACTTTATTTCTATTGATAAAAAGCAACGTCCACTCATAAGGAGAAAGTCAGTGAATTGCCCAGTCGCCATTCATATACACTGAGTTAATCCAAGCTTTTCTTGTCAAATTCTTTTCAACGGATCTCTGCGCCGTTATAGCAACACGGACCTTTATCTGTTAAGCTCGAGCAGCCATCTTGGGATGGACTTTTTTTTTCTCAGTTTCTTTCATGTTTATCATTTCAGGAAAATAAGATGCCGTCCTTTGATTCCGGGGAAAATGGAAAAGGTCGGAACGACACATTTCGTTAGAGAGAGAGAAGGAAGTAGAATAACTTCCCTTGGAGAGAAGTCTTTCTTTCTTTCTATCTTTCTATCTTTCTTTCTTTCTTTCTTTGTCGGTTTCTCTCTATATATTTTGTTCATATTGTGTAAGTGAGAGAGAAACTGATAGATATGAAGTGAATCATATAAGTAAAAGCTAAGCAGAAAGATGTGAGCAGACAGATAAGTACTTCGATAAGATTAGGTTGAGAAATATATGAACAGACTGAGATAGATAGATAGATAGATAGATAGATAGATAGATAATGAACAGACTGAGATAGATAGATAGATAGATAGATAGATAATGAAAAGGCTGAGATAGATAGATAGATAGATAGATAGATAGATTAACCTATCTCTCTATCTCTCTCGCTCTCTCTCTCTATATATAGGTCAATCTATCTATCTATCTATCTATCTATCTATCTATCTATCTATCTATCTATCTGAAGAGATTGAAATATATATACAAATAGTAAGGGAGAGAGAGACTGTGATTTTCTAATCGTAGTTTAAATGTGGCACAAGGTCGAAAGTTTGGAGCTCCTAATGAGAATCAAAATCAGAGAGATAAGAAGAGACTAATACATATATATATATTTATGTGCGTGTGTGTGTTTATGTGTTCGTATATATATATATATATATATATATATATATATATATATATATGTATTGATTGATATCATAAATAGATTGATATATATAGATAAATATAAATATAGCAAGATAGATATGATCAGTCTTTGAAAGATAAAAGAATGAAAGAAAGAATGAAAACATATATGAACAAATAGTGATAGAAAGAAAAAAAAAGGACGATAGATAGATAGATAGAAATAGACTGAGATAGATAGAAATAGACTGAGATAGATAGATAGATAGATAGATAGATAGATAGATAGATAGATAGATAGATAGAAATAAACTGAGATAGATAGATAGATAGATAGATAGATAGATAGATAATGAAAAGGCTGAGATAGCTAGCTAGATATGATCAGAGATAAATAAGTATGAGAAGAAAGAAGAAAAAACAGTTATGAATAAACTGGGTTAGAAAGAAACTGAATATATATTTTTTTCATCGGTCTGTACAAGACAATGTAAGTAAATCTGTACTTAATCTCAATATAAATATAAATCTCGATTTATAACCGACTAAATATGTGTTGAGTTTTCCTCTTAGTGTTATATATATATATATATATATATAGTAGCCGGTTAAAATGACATATAAACAGACTGTGGTCCTTAGATATTCTTCTTCTTCTATGTGCCCTGTCCCTTCAGGACGAAGTCGATCATGGCTCTCCACGTCTCCCTATCCCTTGTGGTTCTTGGTATGTTTGCTCCTGTTGCTCCTGGCAACCCCCGTTCCGTCATCCACCTGATCAGGCCCTGCAGATATGTTATCCGCTGCCTTCCTCTGTCTCTCCTTCCTTCTATCTGTCCAGTCAGTATCAGGTTCTCCAGGCTCTCTTTCCTCATTGCATGTCCCAGGAACTTCAGTTGTCTCTTCCTGATGCTCAGCATCAATTTCCTTTTTGTTGCCATTCTTTCTAACACCTCGTCGTTGCTTGTATGCTCAGTCCACGATATCCGTAGCATCCTTCTGTAGAACCACATTTCGGCCGCTTTCAGTTTTGTCCTCATTACAGACATATATAGATAGACACTTAGTTAGATATGAACAGATGGGAAAAATTGATAGATAGATAGATAGATAGATAGATAGATAGGTATGCATAGATTATAATAGAAAGAAAGCTAGATAACCAGCTACATAGATAGATGAGAATATATATATATATATATCTTTGTACTTTGTTTTTACTGAATTAATTTTTTTTGAATCTCCATTTTCCTCACTTGTTACTGGTATTCTTGCTTTGTTTGAACGTGTCTGTCACAGTTTACCAGGCATCGTTCATTACCACAACTTCTCTGTCCAGAAGTATTTTTTCATCTTTACTTTCTGTTCCTCGTAAAATAATTACCTTCTCGCCACCCACAGAGATCAAATCGTCGCAACACTCATTGACTAAAAACCATCGACCCTGTTCTCGGCACGGTGTAGCTAATAAAGAAAAAGCAAGACACGGAATAGAAGGAAAAACGTTCTTTATTTCACGAGGGAATCATTTCGAGACGTGTGAAATGTCTGCCAAGACACGGGAAATGTTGCGCAATTTGACCGATGAAAATACTTTTTTAAAATAATTTCACATCAAGCAAGGCGATAATACAACTTTTTTAAAAAATTTTTATATCATATCACCCCAAGCAAGCCGATAACGCCACTGATGCGCAGGGGGCTACGTAAGGGTAAAAAGAATGGAAAAGAGAAAGCCGGAAACCACATCCTAAACAGGGAACAAGGGATGAGCGTCTTCACCTGTTCAATAGAGGTGGGTGGAGTGTGAACCGGGCGATAGTTCAGTCTATTTGCTCCAATTGAAAAAAGGAAAGAAAAGAGTGAAAAGATTAGAAAAGAGAAAGCCGGAAACCACATCCTAAACAAGGAACAAGGGATGAGCCTCTTCACCTGTTCAATAGACGTGGGTGGAGTGTGAACCGGGCGATAGTTCAGTCTATCTACTCCAATTGAAAAAAGGAAAGAAAAGAGTGAAAAGATTAGAAAAGAGAAAGCCGGAAACCACATCCTAAACAAGGAACAAGGGATGAGCCTCTTCACCTGTTCAATAGACGTGGGTGGAGTGTGAACCGGGCGATAGTTCAGTCTATCTACTCCAATTGAAAAAAGGAAAGAAAAGAGTGAATAGATTGGAAAAGAGAAAGCCGGAAACCACATCCTAAACAGGGAACAAGGGATGAGCCTCTTCACCTGTTCAATAGAGGTGGGTGGAGTGTGAACCGGGCGATAGTTTAGTCTATCTACTCCAATTGAAAAAAGAAAAGAAAAGAGTGAAAAGATTGGAAAAGAGAAAACCGGAAACCACATCCTAAACAAGGAACAAGGGATGAGCCTCTTCACCTGTTCAATAGACGTGGGTGGAGTGTGAACCGGGCGATAGTTTAGTCTATCTACTCCAACTAAGACGAAAGAGGGAGTGAAAAAGAATGAAAAGATTTTAATATGGCGAAAGGACAATAAAAGAACAGATTCCAGGAAGATAGAATATGGTGACTGGTGTTGCATTTACATTTTTGATAATTGTCAGGCAGTTAAGTACCATACGTGATACCCGATTGGGTGATCATGTCTAAAAAGAGACATGACTGACTACGCAGAAGATTTTACCGCATTAGGTTGCCGTTTGTTTGTGCAGCAGATTAGTTGCCAACCAAATCATTCCTGTTATTTAACCCATAGCTGGAGAGAGAATAAATGGTTTTATATCTTTCCCAAGGGTATTAGCGCGTAAGTGAATGCAAAGAATTCAACTGGAATTCGAACTCGGCTCTCCGATTTCTAAATCCGAACTGATATGCATTACATCACAACGCATATTGATGATTGTAGGTGACAAGAACGCAAGATACAGGAAGAGACTTCCAAAGGCAAAAAGTGTAAAGAAAAGAAATAAAGCAAACAGCAGTATCTGGTTAGTTCAATGGTAAAACGGTGAGGCTTCGTTGCTAATCTAGTCAGTCATTTAATCTCCATAAGTGATATATGCTTGGCCGGTCATGTCTTGAATGAAACATGACTGATTGGGCAGAAATTTTTTCCACAGTAGGTTGTCATTACTTTCTGTGGTAGACTGGTTACCAATCAAGGCTATAGAACTCAATCTGTTTTGCCATTTAACCAATTCTATTTATTTTAATCATTTCACCCCAAACAAGGCATTTCACTGCCACTATTGAGCAGAGGTTTAGCTATCTGTTTCATTTATGGTGCAGTGGTTACAGGCTCGGAACGAGAAATCGGGGATATATATATATATATATATAGTCATCCGCAGACAGACCTGTTTCGCTCATCAGTACGGTTAGACAGCCGATTGCTTTTTACCCAGGATTGAAACCCGACCGAATTGGCGTCAGTCGTCGATTCTGCCTCTGAGCTATGGGCGCTCGGTAGAAGGCGGCAGACTTTTTAGCGTGTATATTATCATTATACACACGCTTAATAGCTGAGAGTGTTATAATTCATTGCTGAATGAACGATGCGTAGATGCTACTGTTTTTCAAAGTCTACCATTCTTCCAGAGGGCTCAATATATATATATATATATATATACACACACACACACACACACACACACACACACACACACACACATATACATGCATACATGCATGTTTTTTAACAGATCCGATATAAAACTTTTAATATCAGTAATATATATTACATATATTTAATAATATTTATAATAATGTAATGTATTTAAAATATATTTAATATCTACTAAAAACCTGTTTAAATCTCGCTGGTACCAGCATGTTCCTTGTGTCTCTACTATAAATACTGTCACGGCTTCTGCTCCGATGAACTTGTATCACTGGTGCCCCCTAGGTATGAATTTGCACAAGATACTTGATTAGCTACTAGGTTCTACCCTTTTACTGTGAAACAGATAAGATGTAACCGAAATTTCTACTCCAACAGCTTCTTTCCTCGCACTTCCCGCTTGTGGAATTCCCTTCCATATACTTGCTTCCTCGACAGCTTCAATGTCCAGGAGTTTAAATGTAAGGTCAATAGACACTTCCTCACACACAAACTCTCATCCATTCTTTCAAACACCCTTCCCATCTACCCAATCCCCATCCTCGCTATCATTACCCGTCTATCACCCTCCTTCTGACATCTCCTATATCTAACCACTTTTTCCAATCACTTTCCCCTAAGTAACCCCTTGCGTAATAGTGGCAGTGGAGTGCCTTACTTGGGGTGAAATGATTTTAAAAAATAGTTCTTATTAATACAGTATTTCGTTATCAAAATACTCTTGGTGTTTAAAAGAAAAAAAAACTACTCCCACTGTAAAATAGAAAGTACTTACAATGGCTTGAACCTGTAATGACCTCTGTGCACCTCATCTTTGTCTTAATGAGAAGCTAGAAATCATTAGATTTAAGGACAAGGTTAACCTGTTAAACCAAATAAATGAACTTACTATTAACTGTAAACATTGTTCATTTTTTACTTTACAATATGGGTAGTAATATTATATATATATATATATATATATATATTGTAATTGTTGTTACAATGGTTTATAAAAGCAGCGTATCACTGCACAAAAATTTTCGCGTTTCGGAGCACGTTTGTTCCTCATCTGGTGATAAGTTGAAATGCATTTCAACTTATCACCAGATGAGGAGCAAACGTAGCTCCGAAATGCGAAAATCTTTGTGCAGTGATACTATGCTTTTATAAACCATTGTAACAACCATTACAATATAAAGCTCTATATTGTATCGAGCACTCTTTATAAAAGTAAATGCATGAACAGTGGGTTAAAAACCTACGTATTCCATAACTTTCTTACTATATATATATATATATATATATATATATATATACATATATACTTTTTTTTTTTTTTCTAAACATATGCTGTTAAATATAAGAGACAATGAATGTCTATTATGTTTAATCATGAGCCGTTCTAAACGTCGTATTTTTACTTTAATTTCAGTTGAAAATAAAGACAAAAATTCTCCAACATTTGGATAATTATTTATTGGTTTTCTTCTAAGCTTTATATATATATATATATATATATATATATATATATATATATATATATATATATCCGTGTGAGTATAGAATGAGGAGAGAAAAGAATTTTTTTCCCTTCCAAAACATTAATTTAAAACAGTGCTCGATATATGATGTATAGAGCTGTGAATATTTATTATAAATTATGTTTTAGAACATGTACATAATTTTTTCTATATATGTCTTACATAAAAAATTATGTACATGTTCTAAAACAATATATATATATATATATATATATATATATATATATATATATATATATACTATTTTTATTGATGTCACTTGTTATTTACTCCTATTTACTGGGTATTTTATCTGACATGGATCGTCAAATTAATATTTCCTAAGTATTTAATCTAATATAGACGGTTAAGTTAGATAGTTATTAGATATTTAATCTAACATAGATTATCATGTTAATATTTGATATATGTTAATCTAGCATATGCCATGTGGTTAATATCTAATAAGTTTTATTATTATACGGATTGTCAAATTAATATTTAATAATTACGATTCTTTAGGCATCAATTTCATATGGTTACCGAAATTGTTATTAGTGCCTGGGTTAAATTGTATGTATATATGTGTTTTTTTCTGGTTTTTTTTTTATTTTTTATTTTTTTACCTGTGTTTATATTTGAATGTATAGACTTAGGTGTATAGGTTTGTCTACGTAGAAATGCATGTATATAGGTGTGCATGTCGGTTTATGTACTCGTAGGCATATGGGTATATTGTTTGACAGGTATATGTGTATGTGTATGCAAGTACACACACACACACACACACACACACACACACACACACACACATATATATATATATATATAAGAAAAATTAAGGCAGGTACGGTAAATCGGAAGTTTAGGCCTATTTCTGTCGAACCATCATCAGCTTCCGTCTTTATTGTGCAAATGATTTCGTGTAAAATCTTTTGTACAATAAAGACGGAAGCTGATGATGGTTCGCCTGAAATAGGCCTACACTTCCGATTTACCATGAAATAACGTGTCTGCCTTAATTTTTCTTATATTTGCTCTATATGTATTTATATGCATATATATTTACAGCTTTCTTAGAGAGTTATCCTACCACTGTATGTACAGGATACTCCTTTGGATTCTTCTATATCTACCCCGCATGCTGATATATATATATATATATATATATATATATATATATATGCTTGTATTCTCTTACTTTATGGAAAAAACTCCCGAGATAATTCTCCCAGACCCCAGACTATTGCAATCTTGCTTTCTTTATGTCATGTGTCACCCGATTTCTATCCTACTCATCTTCAGAATATTGTTACTTTGTGGAAAAAAGTCCCGAGTGAATGGTTCTCATGTCACTACAATCTTGGTCTCTTTAAGCCCTTAGTTAACCGACATCTGTACTACTCGTCTTCATAATACTCTGTTACTTTCCTTTCCACTTCCTGTTAAAATCTCATTCAATAAGCCTCTTCTTTGAGTGGTTCTTGGGACGAGTGAACTATCGTTAAATAATAATGAAAAAACTTTCTATCCGGCACACTAATTGCAAAATATAATATTACTGGAGGAAATTTCAAGTTATGCGAAAACTTACGGAGTTTCCGAAGTTGTTGCTGGCTTGACCCGAGGAGTAGTGAAAGACTATGTCGTTGTACCTGAAGCGCCATTTTTTGCCCGTTCAGAGCATCAGATTCTCCAGACACTCCTTCCTCATTACATGTCCCAGAAACTTCAGCTATTTTTTCCTGACGTTAAGTATGTTTCCTTTTCGTTTCCATCCTCTATCTGACCTGTGAGTATCAGTTTCTCCAAGCCCTCTTCCCTCATTACATGTCCCAGAAACTTCAGTTGTCTTTTTCTGATGCTCAGTATAAGTTTCCATCATCTCCAAAACCTCATTGTTGCTTACATTTTCTGTCCATGGTATCTTCATGATCCTTCTGTAGAACCACATTTCGGTTCCTTCAAGTCTCTTCTTCATTCGCTGCCATATTGAAGAATAGACATCACATAGCCATCTCATCTTTGTTTCTAACGAAATTTTTCTATCTCTCAATATTCTATTCTGTTTTTGGAATCCATCCCTAGCCATGCCAATACGCCTTTGGATTTAATGTCTCACTTACCGTTCTCTGTTAGAACACTTCCCAGATATTTAAGTTTCTGTACCTATTTTGTTGGAGATTTTGGGTATCGTTGTATACTAGTGAGCCAGTCATGAGCTGACTCGTTTTATAGTTCACCAATGGAAGGGTTAACAAATCAGAAGGCTCAAAATATTCAATGCGACGTGTATAAAGGCGACCATATTTTTATGAGTATTGACGATATAATCAGATTCAAAAGAGTGTCCGACTCGTGAGTGTTAATCTTTGACGTTGTTTCATTGAACAGTTCACGTACTGCGCTGTATTCTATACTCATAAATTATGGTGGACATAGTCAACAAAGGTTATTGGCCCACCTATGGGTAAAATAACAATTATTATAATAACAACAGCAACAGAAACAACAATAATAATAGAAAATCAAATATTATCTGCTTTCGTTGTGGAAATTTTTTAATATCCCTGACCTGTAGTTTTCATTTTGAGCTCCTCTTTTTACTGATCACCAACTAGCAGGTATAAAAATGTGCCGGTCGTTGTGAGTAAATGTGCGTCTGTTCCCCAAATGAGAGATATCATTGCTGGGAGAAACATAGTTTTATCTGGTGAAACTACATCATTGAACACGTTAATTAAAAGTTTCACTTGCTTATTGTCTCAAGGGAGAGCATTAGATTTCTCGACTAAAGAGAATTTCTACTTGTGAGATTTCGTTCACACAAAGTTCGTTGATAAGAACGTCAAAGACAAGGAAGAGATTGTATGTGTGAAGAATCGGTCCAGCATTCTTTGCAGCAGGGTAACAAGACCATTTCTTCGTCCTGAGATAATTATTATATATGTTTAATATGTTTATTAAACATATTAAATTAAATTAAATTTGATTAAATTAAAATTAAAATTAAATTAAATTAATTTAAAATTAAATTAAAGCAGTGAATTAAAAAGTGTTCAATACATATTTGAAGAAAAATGAAGATTTAGGGTTTAAGCATTATAATTAGGGAGATCAGCTTTCAAGTACCCCTTCATTATAATAAAGATCGTTCTCTCTCTCTCTCTCTCTCTCTCTCTCTCTATATATATATATATATATATATATATATATATATATATATATATATATATATATATATATAAACATGTTACGGAAATCAACGAATTTTAATGAAAATTGGTTATAAGCAACCGACAATTTGAAATGAATTGTTTGATTTCCGTAACATGTTTACATTTGTTGACATTACGATACATTTCAGAGCAGATATGTTTGTTTACGATGGATCGAAAATTGTGTTATATAGGCTTGATAAAAACCTCGTTTAGACTGGAGGCTATTCGTGGTAGAGAGGTCTAAGATGTTACCTAGATCAAATAGTAGCTTCCCCTATATAGATAGGGGTCGCAGGTTCGAATCCTGCCGAATGGCACACATTTTCGTAATAAAAATTTGTCGAAAATAATCAGACCGGTAGATATAAATATATAATATTGTTTCATTAAAAACTGAATATCTACTTAAATACGAGTATTGATAAAAAATTATATATATATATATATTATGCTCTCATTACGATTGAGCTCTCCGGAGAAGAAAATTTTAAAAACAGTTCCACTCCGACTATATGCGTGACTCTTAGAAATGAAATGAGTTCTCTCGGTGACTGGCGTCTGTATATACTGACTTATATACAAGACGTTAAAATTTCCCTCCTCTGATGTCATGCGTCGATGGCTTAGGGAGTAGAGACTCCGTCTGACATTAAATCGGTCGAATTTCGATTCCGGCCAGAAGCAAGCAGACATGTTTAGCCACACTGATGAGCTGTGATAGTGCGGAACGGGGTTGTATGTGGTTGACTAATATATATATATATATATATATATGCTGTTAAATATAAGAGACAATGAAAGTCTATTATGTTTAATCATGAGCCGTTCTAAACGTCATATCTTGGCTTTAATTTCAGTTGAAAATAAAGACAAAAATTCTCCAGCATTTGGATAATTTTTTATTAATTTGCTTCTATATGTTGGAGAATTTTTGTCTTTATTTTCAACTGAAATTAAAGCCAGAAAATTATCTGCTGCCTCGATACACAATATATATATATATATATATATATATATATTCTAAATATATACTGTTAAATATAAGAGAAAATGAATGTCTATTATGTTTAATCATGAGCCGTTCTAAACATCGTATTTTGGCTTTAATTTCAGTTGAAAATAAAGACAAAAATTCTGCAACATTTGGAGAATTTTCTATTAAGTTGGTTCTAAGCTTTCTGCTCACATGAGCCATCTTTAAAGATGTTGGAGAATTTTTGTCTTTATTTTCAATTGAAATTAAAGCCAAAATACAATATATATTAAACAAGTTGTGTTAAACGATAGAGATAACATAGTCTTATATATTTTCTTTTGAATTTTTATATATTTTCTGATTAGGCATTTTATTCCAGGATTATTTGTATAAAAATTGTCCAAAGATTGTCCGAGTACTTACGAACGTCATCGTTCATCATCAGGGACTATATTACAGTTTAAAAAACAAATATTGCCTTGTAACAGGAAAAGTGTTACAAAATTTTAAAAGAAAATAAATAAACATTATGAAAATTTTTAAATTCAAAGGCAGTAATAATGTATGCAACATGCACACGTGATGATATGTGTTCCCGTAGATGCGTGAATTATATGGAATACTTGGTTGTTAAAGATTTTGAATGTCGTAAAAATACGTTAGAGAATTTGAACTTCGAAGAAACTAATTATGTAAATAATCAAATTGCTCAGAGGCAAATAATTATTTACCTTAATTATATTTCAAATAAACCCTCTAAACACAAGGCAATATTTGATTTTTAAATTATAATATAGTCCCTGATGATGAACGATGACGTTCGTAAGTACTAGAAAAACCTTTGAACAATTTTTACACAAATATAATTCGGAAATAAAAAGTCTAATAAGAAAATATGAAAAAATTCAAAAGAAAATTTATATGACTATGTTGTCGCTATCGTTTAACACAACTTGTTTAATTGGAGTAGATAGACTAAACTATCGCCCGGTTCACACACCACCCATGTCTATTGAACAGGTGTAGAGGCTCATCCCTTGTTCCCTGTTTAGGATGTGGTTTCCGGCTTTCTTTTTTCCAATCTTTTCACTTTTATGTAGCCCCCTGCACATCAGTGGTGTTACCACCTTGCTCGGGGTGATATGATTAAAAATAAAACAAGAAAGGTACTACCAAAATATACGTACTTTATATATATATATATATATATATATATATATATATACGAAACTCGTTAAAAACAACCGACAATTTGAAATGATTTGTTTGAACATTATTTTTGGTCGATACTCGTATTTAAGTAGATATTCTGTTTTATAATCAAACAGTATATATATTTATTTCTACCGGCCTGATTATTTACGATAATTATAAGGTTACGGAAATTAACGAAGATTAACGAAAATGGTTATAAACAACCGACAAATTGAAATGATTTGTTTGAACATTATTTTTGATCGATACTCGTATATAAGTAGATGTTCTGTTTATAATCATACAGTATTATATATTTATTTCTACCGGCCTGATTATTTACGATAAATTTTTGTTACGAAAATGTGTGTTGTTCGGCAGGATTCGAACCGTCGACCCCTATCTATATAGGGGAAGCCACTAATGTCTCTGGTGCGTCTTAGACCTCTCGACCACGAATGACGATCAGTCTAAACGAAGTCAAATTAAGCCTATAACACAATTTTCGAATTCATCGTAATATACCATCTCTGCTCTGAAATGTATCGTAATGTCAACAAATGCAAACATGTCTAAGACGCATCACATGGTGGCTTCCCCTAGGTGGATAAGGGTCACAGGTTCGAATCCTGCTGAATGACACACATTTTCCTAACAAAAAAAAAAAAAATTATCGAAAATAACCAGGCCAGTAGAAATAAACATATAATACTGTTTGATTATAAACAGAACATCTACTTAAATACGAGTATCGATCAAAAATAATGTTCAAACAAATCATTTCAAATTGTCGGTTGTTTATAACCAAGTTTCGTTAATCTTCGTTAATTTCCGTAACATGATGATTATCGTAAATAATCAGACCGGGAGACATAAATATATAATACTGTTTAATTAAAAACAGAACATCTACTTATATACGAGTGTCGATCAAAAATAATGTTCAAACAAATTATTCCATATATATATATATATATATAACATAGTGATGATCCACGTATACTGTCTTAATATGTATAGGAAAGAATATTAAAAAATTTTGAATTTAAAAATGTATTTTTGGACAGTATTTGTTTATTTTTATTATTCTATTTTATATTTCAGACCACCCTCGTCCTTCATCAGAAACAAGTGATTTTTAAATTTGAATTAGAAACGTATTTCGCGAGAGCGTCTGTGAATTTTCTGTTTACAACAAAATTTCTTAAGAATAAAAATATATTAAATAAATGTAATGAAATATAAATAACATTTTTTTTGAACATTGCAAAATTTTCCCCCAGAATAGGGATAAAACAAAAGACTTTATGTTTATTAACTTTCACATATCCAATAATTTGTTTTGGAAAAATAATAATTAAATAGATATTTAATTTTTTTGTAATCATTAAATAGATATTTAAAAAATTGTGTTATGTAGGTACCTCTACTTAATCGCTAAAAAAAAAAAAAAAAAAAATAAAATAACGGCATGGTATGAATGAAAATGGTCACAAACGTAATGAAAACGAACTTTTTCCATCAAAATGTTTATAGTTTTAAGAGATCAAATAATCAAAGTAATTTTTAATTATTTTTTAAATATTTTAATCCCTTTTAACATGTTCGAAATTTTGGCAGAAAATCTGGTTTTGATTTAAGTTAGCGGATAACCAAAACGTTACTACAGTTTCCAATGGAAAACGTAATGATTACATCACCCACTGTTTTTCCGATGACAAACATATTAATTTAGGAATTCTCGCAAAAATCAAATAATTGTTGGATTTTAATGAAATTTTCAGTACTCATTTACAAATAAATGAAATTATTTTTGAAATTATCATTTTTTAAAAATCTTGTTAAAAATATATATATCTTTTTTTACCTATGTTATCCACCTTCACGTAAGTTCATAAAATTTTAATAAATTTTAATTTTTTGCGGTCTATAATTTTATTAATTAAAGGCAGAAATCATTTGTGAATATAAATCATCTATTTCTTTTTTATAACTTCCCTCTATATTCGAAAATCTGCTCAGAAGAGTAAAATAAAATAAAAATCTGATATTATTTAATTTGATAAAATTTTAATTGCTTGAATAAAAATTAAGGACATTATAGTCTGAAGAAAAAAATTTCGATTACTAAAAGAATTTTAAAAGAATTGTTTTCATTTTTGTCTTTATTAAAAAATTTATCAAATTTTTAAAATATTTTTCAAATCACCAATGATTTATTGCGGTTAGATATCTTCAGTTAAGAATTGATGATTATATTGCATTGTGAATCACGTGTATTTCCACACAAAAACATTCACTCACTGTACATATGAACACGCGACAATAACGTGATAATTTTGCTTTCTCGCTTTTTCACGGGATGTATATATAGCAGATACGTGGTACACCCAATCAGTTGGCAGCAGTTCACGAGCAACACCAAGCAAGGCAGTCACAGCTGCCTGCAATTGCATGTCGCAAATTCTCTCACACACCCACACTAATTGCAAGACACAAGTAGATGCCTTTTATTTTTTAAATAACACTTGTACAAATTATTACAGTTGGCACAAGAAATTCTTCAACGCACGTCATGTAAAATATCAAGTTGTTGGGACGCCCGCGCCTATTCGGCTATAATAGACTATTCCATTACTATGTAAAGTAATGGTGGCATCTACGTAGGTAGAGTGTGCCGAGCAGCCGTACTCTCTACGACACTGTCGGCTCTCTGCCTTCGAGTGGAGGGCGCTCTCTGCTTCCGAGCAGAGAGCTACAGCCCAGTCGTGGTTCCGCCGAAGGGTAGAGGCACGACTGAGCAAAGGTAGACAGACATTTTTTGGCCGGGCCATATGGCCTGGAAATCCCAGTTATAACTGACCATGTGTCACATGTTGCCCTTACTGGGAGGGACAACTAAATATAGAGTGTGCCGAGCAGCCGATCGACAAGTCAGTCGTAGACTTCCGGTGACGACCCGGAAGTACCCATTGCTCATACTACGTCTTACGACGGTTGAGACGATTAACCTTTATTCTTGTATTGGATACTAATAAGCTTTGTAAATACTATTTTCACGGAATACAACAATTAACCTATTCCTGTTGTTGAGTTATTTATTCTTACTCACGACGCAACACAAGTTCAACTCACATTCTCTTACAAATTCATTCTTCTGTACACTACGAAGATGAACGTCATTCACGAACTCTAACATTTGCACAGTTCTTTTATCAGTAATATTCCCCCCGCACATTTCTTATCACACTGATAAATCTTTCAGCGACAATGAACATTTCAACTTACCTCAAAAGCTTCGACACAATTTCATGCAGATCATGGAAGACATTTTCAAACAGACACTTTCAACGTCTGTGTATATATTTCTTGTTATTGTTAATACACTTTATAGTTACAATTGATGATTTCTCAGTTTCATTCAACTTTCCATTTGCTTGTTTAATGAATGATTTCAACACTTATAAAATTATTGTTGGTATGCAAGAATTTAGTTAGGAAGTTCTTTGGGAAGTGGCCTTGTGCCATGTAAAATTCAAACCTAAATTAACCTTGCATCGTAAGCCTCAACAGCCTATCGAAAACATTTTAGTTCAATAAAAATCGTTTTGCCTCCATATTTTTAAAATAATAATTATTTTTTTTGTGTATTGGAAGTTTTTTTTTGGTATGGTACATCTACCCCAAGTACATCTACCCCAAGTACATCTACCCCAAGTACATCTACCCCAGTACTGAAAACTGAAGCTTTCAGGTCTTTGCAAAGACATTTTTCTAAGTTGTATAATTTTAAGAATCAGTGTGAGATTTTTTAAAATGTAATTTTTATATCAAAAGAAAGTGTGATGGATCTGCTTATTATTTAACAATCATTGGAATTGAAAAAAATGTGTTGTTCCCTGTTAAATTATACAAAATATAGACATTTTCAAAGTGGGTGTAGACTTTTGCAAGTCACTGAATAAAGTGTGATATAAATAGCAATTTAGATAGATAGATAGATAGATAGATAGATAGATAGATATAAACAGACTGAGAAGGAAATAGAACCGGGCACTCAGTGAGGATAACACTCACTACATGAGCGTATAAATGCGCAATGTTGAACATTTCACTATAGTAAATCATAAGCAGGAATAGTTTTAGATAGATAGATAGATAGATAGATAGATAGATAGATAGATAGATAGATAATGAACAGACAGAGATAAATAGATAGCTAGCTAGCTAGCTAGCTAACTAGATAGATAGATAATGAACAAACTTAGATAAATAGATAGATAGATAGATAATGAACAGACTAAGATAGATAGATAGATAGATAGATAGATAGATAGATAGATAGATAGATAATGAACAGACTAAGATAGATAGATATGAACCGACTGAGATAGATAGATAGATAGATAGATATAAACAGATTGAAATAGATAGATAGATAGATAGATAGATGAGATATGAACAGACTAGATAGATAGATAGATAGATAGATAGATAGATAGATAGATATGAACAGACTGAGATAGATAGATAGATAGATAGATAGATATGAACAGACTGAGATAGAGATAGATAGATAGATAGATAGATAGATAGATAGATATGAACAGACTGAGATAGATAGATAGATAGATAGATAGATAGATAGATAGATAGATAGATATGAACAGACTGAGATAGATAGATAGATAGATAGATAGATAGATAGATAGATATGAACAGACTGAGATAGATAGATAGATAGATAGATAGATAGATAGATATGAACAGACTGAGATAGATAGATAGATAGATAGATAGATAGATATGAACAGACTGAGATGAGATAGATAGATAGATAGATAGATAGATAGATAGATAGATAGATAGATAGATAAGGAAAAGACTGAGATAGATAAATATGTACGAACATACCATATATCACGATGATCGGATGTCCTCTGGATGAGGCCCTGTGCATTGAAAGGATATGGGTACTCACACACGACCACATCGTTGAATTCTTAAATATGGCCCATCGCTGAAGATGCAGGGAAAGCAGTCGGGTCCCTATACCATTCCAGTAAACACCTGACTCCTCATACTATCCTCTACCTGTACAATGGCCAGGTCAGGCGGAAAATGGAAATACTGCTGCCATATCTGGGCAGGAGCTACCCACACCTCACTTTCCAGTCTTGATAGATTTTAAAAGTGTCTCCAAAGGTTTGTTGAAGAAGAATTATTTTCCACACTTCAACTGCTCTTTCACAGACGGAATGAAAAGAATCCTTCACAGCTCTGTCGCTACTACCATGAAAAGTGCTCAGGCGAAATCAACTCGTTCCATCAGGTCTAACCTTCACGGCTAGGACCCGCAAACCACCCACACTTCTTCCGTATTCCATTGTCAAGGATTAAGTTCCACTCAAGAAGTTGCTTCCCGCAAACCACTGCTCTATGGAACAAACTTTCAAGAGGATGTTTTCTGTTACTAGAATCTTGACCTGCTCAAGTCTAGAATTAACGTTTATTTTCTCCACTTATTCATATAGAGTACCTCTTAACCTAATCCTTTATCTCGAGTTGCTCTGAGCCTTGTACAGGGCGAACCACATAGTAACTCCCAATAAATAAATAAATAAATAAAAAAAAACAACAAAACAACATAAATAGATATTGTAACTGAAATAAGACGATAGATAATGTTGTGGATTCCGGAGGAGGAACCGTCAAAATAATGAACAACAAAACCCGGAATGGATATAGAAAGTAGGTTATATTGAACGTAATATACAAACTGGAACGCGGGTCTGTCAATTCAGGAATACTATTAGTAGAAATAAATATATACAGGTCTTGAAGTGAAATAGTATGTCCCGGGTAACTTATTCTAGCTGAGTGGAGCTCAGAGCTAGTCTGGTCTCTGGGTAACTTCGGTATCTGTCGGAACTCTTCGATAACCATAACGGATCTCTACGATTACTCTCCACTGTAAACTGCAACTACAAATGAGATTCCTGATCTTCCACTATTCTCTATATGACAGGATTATATATACACTCAGTCGAGTCCATTGTCATATATAAAAGCACCCCACAAAAGATAATGAAGAACGTGAAATCGATCAATCGAGGTTATTTATTTTATCTATGTTCAATTATAGATTAAGCAACTTCCGTTAGTCCGTCCTTTCCACCCTCTAAAATAGCCAAAATTTGGGGAGAAGGGCAAACAGGTAAGGAGGTACAAAATACAGTTGGTTTTACTAGGGTTTTTGTAAAAGTATTTTTCCACAGAAATCCCAAATGGCATCGACTGGTTTGCGAAATTGACTGAAAGGTAGGTATGATAGATAGAGAGATAGATAGATAGATAGATAGATAGATAGATAGATAAGAAATAGATAGATAGATAGATAGATAGATAGATAGATAGATAGATAGATAGATAGATAGATAGATAATGAACAGACTGAGATAGATAGATAGATAGATAGATAGATAGATAGATAATGAACAGACTAGATAGATAGATAGATAGATAGATAGATAGATAGATAGATAGATAGATAATGAACAGACTAGATAGATAGATAGATAGATAGATAGATAGATAGATAGATAGATAGATAGATAGATAATGAACAGACTGAGATAGATAGATAGATAGATAGATAGATAGATAGATAGATAGATAGATAGATAATGAAATGGCTGAGATGAGATAGATAGATAGATAGATAGATAGATAGATAGATAGATAGATAGATAGATGGGATGCTTGTAAGCCATTCTCCATGAATGTAATGAACCACAAAGTCGGGGTGTTTTTCAGATCGAAGTGGCTGAGTGATTCTCTATGAAAATAATAATCGTTAGAGACAGGGAATATGCTTGTGGTCAAACTGTCTAGGCCATTCTCCATGAAAATAATGAACTTCAAAAAAGGGGATGTTTCCGTGGTCTAAATGTTTAAACCTTTCTTCATGAAAATAATGGTCTTCATTATGTTTCAGTGGCTCAAAGACTTTCTCTATGAAAATAATGAGTTGGTACAGGCAATCTAAGTGGCTAAGTCTTTCTATGTGAAAATATCGAATTTCAGATACAGGTCATGTTTTTTTTTTAATCTAAGCTGCTAAGTTGGTCTCCTTAAATATAATAAGATTCAGAGACTGGCTGCTTATATGGTCGAAGCGGCTAAGTGGCTGCATGAATTTCAGTGACGCTGTTCACTTTAACTTTTGCAGTTGAGAAGATTTTGAAAATAGTGTTGAAATGCAACAGTAATATGTCGAAGAATAAAATAAAAATTATAGTATCATGGAAAAATTTGAACCTAAATGTATAGTGGGTTATCCGTTTAGTGAAACGTAGTTGTGTGTTGAAGCAGATTAACTGAATTTGGCCTCGTTAGCAGATATCCCACTATAAGTTATAAAAGGGGTTATAAAACAAGAAAATCAAATTGAGTATAGAAACAACATTTTATATATACACATATATCAATTACGGTCTTTTTTTTTACAATTAAAATAATGTCTTTAGGATGGGTTCAAAAGAACGTTAAAATGTTCATGGCAATAAATGCTGAAAAGAGCGTTTGTGCGTAACTATGTGTGAGCGTTTGTCAGTAAAGAATGTCTTTGATGTATCCGCTCCTTTGGTCGGTAAGTAGCTCAGTGACAGCAAAGAAGATGATGAGAGGGAAAGGAGGCGAGCATAGTGTGATCGCTTGACGGGGTCAAGGGACGAGCTAATTACGCTCGTCACTTTCTCAACTCTGGTGTTGCCTTCTGTGTCGGCTTTTTGTTTCGTCTTTGTGGGTCCCAGCAGGTCATTTTGGAATTCACACCCGTGTTTAATTCTGGGCTTCCCGTTGGATGATAAATAAAATTCGCATAGGCTCGCGAACAGGAAAGGAATTTGATATTTATTAATTTTTGGTTTTCTACCGGAACATATGCGTGGAACCGGGTGCGCAAAGACCAGTTTTAGTCATTTACTTTCTGGATCTCTGAGGGCAAACATCCGGTCCCTCGCTTTGCTCGGTATCACCACAAATGACAATGTATCAAATCTTAGACGCCAAGGATCATATCGGCATATTTTTTAAGAAGAGAAAAATAGGAACGATTAGGAACATTTCAAATTCTTAAAAAAATCAGATAATAATCATAGCCAGAGATGAGAAACATTTATTGCTGAGATGATAATGAAGAATAAGGGTATATTCATATGAAAAGCGTTTAAGTTTTTGAAAATCATTGTCGACTGTAAAACAAGACTCTAGAAGAGAGTTTCATAAGGGAGAAGTACGAGAGAAAAAACATAGCATAGTAGTTACTGTTACAGCTATCCATTTGAGTTATAAAATGCTGAGACCTTATTGCCAATCTAATACTGTCTTAAATTCATAAATTCTAGGTACCACAGAGGAACGTTTACCAGAACAATTACCATGAAAGTATTTGTAGAAAAAGCAGAGGGAAGGTACGTCAAGGCAAATGAAAATTGATTGAAACTGAGATGCCAGATTAGGACCAATGATATTGCAGATTTTTATTTGTATTTTATCAAAGATGTCTAAACATATAACAGGAGCACCAGACCATATGTGGCAGTAATATTCAAAGAATGGACGAATGGTAAACTTATAAATACGTAAGCAATACTCTTCGCTTTCTTTCTAGGTCACTTCTAATATGTACTCGTATATATATATATATATATATATATATATATATATATATATATATAATCAGTATTTTCCATTATTTAAACGAGTTATTATGCGACCTATGTTTCTACCATATGTGGTGTCTTCAGGCGATTTTTAATAATTAAAAATTGCCTGAAGACACCACTCATTGTAGAAACCTAGGTCGCGTAATAACTCGTTTAAAAATAGAGAATATTCAGAAGTTCTACAATATAATTTTGTTGAACACTTTTTAATACAAATGTGCACTGGTCTAACCCTTTTATGACCAAAAACTAAGTATTAAACAATCAATATATATGTAATCATATAGTTATGAATTAATTGTACATTGCGACACGAAAATTTTTATGTTTCGAGATAGATTCTCTTCATTAAGCAATGTTTGATGTTGGGTGTGCAGATGATTTACATTTAAATACAAAAATATTCGGTTTACTGTTTTATGTATGTGGGAAAATATAAAATTTACATATGTGTTTCTTTTAACTAATCAGAACGAAGATTCATTATATGATTATATTAACCTCTATAATTTATCTGTTCATAATAAAATAAATGCCGGGGCCCTCAAAATAGTAAAACCTTGAGTCCTCTTCACCTGGAATTATATATATATATATATATATATATATATATATATATATATATATATATATATATATATTACATTAAAATAGGATTAATTCAAGGATGTTGGATGATCATTTCGATATGAAAATCCCCACAGGGGATAACACATCACCTCAGCAACAAAACAATCCTTTCAGAAACTTTTTTTTGTTGCTGAGGTGATGTGTTATCCCCTGTGGGGATTTTCATATCGAAATGGTCATTCAACATCCTTGAATTAATCCTATTTTAATTTATATTTGCTCTGTAATATTTTATTATATGGAGCTCTCTTCCTGTATCATTTTTTAATATTAAAATAAAATTTTTAATATTAATTAGGATCGGGTTTTTGGAATTTACCTTCCTGCGTTTTCCGCTTGGATTAAAGTATCTGAATAAAATATATATATATATATATATATATATATATATATATATATATATATATATATATAGTGTATCGAGGCAGAAAATAATTTTCTAAACATATACTGTTAAATATAAGAGACAATGAATGTTTATTATGTTTAATCATGAGCCGTTCTAAACGTCGTATTTTGGTTTTAATTTCAGTTCAGTTTACAATATTTGGATAATTTTTTATTAATTTGGTTCTAAACTTTCGGCTCACATGAGCCATCTTCAGTGAGGTTATTAAGACGGTAACACAATAACATCCACCATTAGCGACGATTTTATCTTGTGTGGACATAAAATTCCGCTAAGAAACGGCAACAGAAGGTACTTTTTACTGTGTGTAATCATGTAGGTAATACCAGAAAGATTTTAGTCAACAACACAATAATTCCCACTCATACACACAGTAAAAAGAACCTTCAGATATTGGAGGCCATGTACATTAAATCCAAACAACCCACACTTAATAAAATCACGTTTAAATCTGGCCATAACACATTACATTGCATTTGAATACATGGTTCTGTTGTCATTTCGCGCTATCACGCGGTGTGACGTCATAGAACCGCATTGCAAATTTGCGAATTGTGTTTGTTATTTTTCGTAACTATCGTCGTTGCTTAGCGGAGTTTTATGTCAACACAAGATAAAATCGTCGCTGATGGTGGATGTTATTGTGTTACCGTCTTAACCTCTCTGAAGATGGCTTATGTGTGCCGAAAGCTTAGAATCAACTTAATAAAAAATTATCCAAATGCTGGAGAAATTTTGTCTTTATTTTCAACTGAAATTAAAGCCAAACTACGACGTTAAGAACGGCTCATGATTAAACATAATAGGCATTCATTGTCTCTTATATTTCACAGTATTTGTTTAGAAAATATATATATATAGTCATCCGCAAACTGATCACAGCTCATCAGTACGGTTAGACATCCGATTGCTTTTAACCAGGATCGAAACCCGACCGAATTGACGTCAGTCGGAGATTCTACCTCTGAGCTACGGGCGCTCGGTAGAAGGCAGACTTTTAGCGCGTGAGATATCATGTATACACACGCCAATAGCGGAGAGTGTTCTAATTCATTTCTGAATGAACGATTTTCTCACACCCTGATTGAGCAACCTGGAAGAATGATGGACTTTGAAAAAAAAAACCAAAAAACAGTAGCTACTCTTGCATCTACTATATATAACATACATATTCAGAAAGTGAGCCCATTTTGAATGTTCTATGTACTTTTTGCCAATGCATGTAAATACACTGATTTTTAAAGAGCTCCATTATTGCTCTGTCGATGGTATATGCGTAAAGACACACACACACACACACACACACACACACACACACACACACACACACACACACACACACACACAGAGTATCTTCTTACGCGCTCTCTCCACCCCACAAACGAAGCACGTTCTTCCTTTCCCTCTCGACCCTCTTATTGAACTCATGATTTCCAAGGAGATTAACTCCATTTTCCGATTGATTGAAAATGGTGGTCTTGTGCTGAGAGAAATACCATTGCTCAATTCATTTGAACTGGGTGCCGAGATGCATGTGGGCCTGGCGGACAAGATGCTGTGATAGCCGAACAACAGTTGATAGCATCAAACACAAAACACAACGGGAAAAGAGGAAAAGGGCGTTTGCCGATAAGAGAAACAGTCGCGATGCGTAAGCCGAGAATTGGTTTCTAAGCGGCGAGGTAGTCGTAGACGATGCAGCAGAGGGCGTGAAACTGACAGAGCAGGCCTCGAAGGGAGGGGAACAATGAGCACAGAGATAATGAAAAACCAAATAACAGAACAACACTACTACTACTACTACTAATACTAATACTAATAATAATAATAATAATATGGCCAAAAGGCTGGAGAGAAATAAAAGCAAACTGAATAGATTTAAAGCTAAAGTGAACATAGTTCGGCTTTAAGAGAAAAAACGACTGACTTCTTAATACTAAGAAAAGAAAAATCATTTAACGAAAGGCTTGATTGATAAGGAAGTCGATGAGACTTGAACTCATTAAGAACGTCTAACAAAACTCTGATATCGGTAATTTTTCTACTGCAGAAGCAACTATTGTACGCTATCCGTTTCTATTACGTTAGTCAGTGTTTTCACTAACAGATCTTAGTCATATTTTCAGATGGTGTTAAAGTGCTTAAAAACTGATTGATGTGAGAAATACATCATGCTTAAGATACAGGGTGTCCATAAAGTCCGGGTACGCTTAAAATTTTTTTAACTTTATTTATATTCGTGATAGAAATAATCTGTAAAAAATGTTATAAAGTTTAATCTACCTAGTTTTAACTATAGTTATTGAATAATTCTTTAACACAAAATTTGCAACAATTTTTAGATAAGTAAACAGATGGATCGGAAGGGGTGAACCATTTTATTGGCCTCCACTTTCGTCAGATTTGACTTCATTAGATTTTTTTATGGGGACATGTGAAAAAATTGTGCATGCAACCCAAACCTAGTTTATTAGAAGATTTGAAAGCTAAAATAACTATTGTGATTTCAGGCATTACTGTAAATCTGTCGGTAAACGTTTTCCGTGAACTGCAAAATCGTATTACCCTTTGTATTGCTAATGATGGAGGACATGTGGAAACTTAACTAAAATTTCAATAAACACTTAAAAAATATAGATTTCTTTCTTTCTAATCTTTTTAAAAATTATTTCTATCGCAAATACAAATAAAGTTATAATTTTTTTAAGTGAACATGAACTTTATGGAAACTCTATAGTTTCCAATGAAAGAACGTTGGAAGCTTCTTCGCTCATCTGATGAGATTACACCCTCCCTGACTTCTCTAATTTTACTCTTTGTTTAACCCGAAAAATATTTAATGTCAGAAGTAGAATCATGGTTTTATAGTTTGAGTGTATCAAAAGTATTTCCATTTTTTGCAACTCCACCCATGTCTATTGAACAGGTTAAGATGCTCATCCATTGTTCCCTGTTTAGGATGTGGTTTCCGGCTTTCTCTTTTCCAATCTTCTCACTTTGTTTTCTTGTTTTCTTTTTCAATTGGAGTAGATATAGCTATCTATCGCCCGGTTCACACTCCATCCATGTCTATTGAACAGGTTTAAGAGGCTCATCCCTTGTTCCCTGTTTAGGATGTGGTTTCCGGCTTTTTCTTTTCCAATCTTCTCACTTTGTTTTCTTGTTTTTTTTTTTTCAATTGGAGTAGATAGATCTATCTATCGCCCGGTTCACACTCCACCCATGTCTATTGAACAGGTTTAAGAGGCTCATCCCTTGTTCCCTGTTTAGGATGTGGTTTTCGGCTTTCTCTTTTCCAATCTTCTCACTTTGTTTTCTTGTTTTTTTTTCCAATCTTCTCACTTTGTTTTTTTTTTCAATTGGAGTAGATAGATCTATCGCCCGGTTCACACTCCACCCACGTCTATTGAACAGGTTAAGAGGCTCATCCCTTATTCCCTGTTTAGGATATGGTTTCTGGCTTTCTCTTTTCCGATCTTTTCACTATTACGTAGCCCCCTGCACATCAGTGGCGTTACCGCCTTGCTCGGGGTGATACGATTAAAAAAATAACCTTCAAACCGAAACCTAAGTTTATGCACACATCTAAAACATATGTCTAAACATATCCAATAACGCTAGTATATTATTAGGATATTAGCATTCTACCTATTCCTCAGTAAACAAGAAGACCATCCAGAAGAGTTCCGGGAGATTCCGAAGTCGTCTGGAGGTCGTGGTTAAAGCCAATGGCGATTTTATTGAATAAATTTACTCTTTAGTATTTCAAAATTTTTTCTGCGTAATTTTGGTAAATATAACTGTTAAAACGAGACGTCTGTATTATTTTCATTTTTGGGCAAGTTCAACGACAATTTATTCATCGCACATTGTACACCTTGAAACTTTTAGGTACCTTGAAACTTTTAGGTACCTTGAAACTTTTAGGTACCTTATTCCTTCAAGACATAGATAATGGTCTTCCACGATTTCCTGTTCCTCGTAGCTTTTGATATATTTTTCTTGTTATTTCTTCCAAACACTGCTCTGTCATTCATTTGCTTAAACCCATCTAGTATGTCACGGGCTGCTTTTTTCCTGTCTCTCTTTTCCTCTATCTACCCTGTGAGTATTAGATTCTCCAAACTCTCTTTCCTCATTACGAGTCTCAGAAACTTTAGCTATCTCTTTCTGATATTAAGCATAAGTTTCCTTTTCGTTTTTATCCTCTCCAAAACATTGTCGTTGTTTACATGTTCAGTCCATGGTATCTTCAGCATTCTTCTGTAGAACCACATTTCAAGTTTTTTCCTTCATCTTTTAAGAAATTGTCCAGCATTTGTTACCAACATAGAAGGACAGATATCACATAACTGTCCAGTACTCTTTTTTTGTTGTTTCCAACGAAATTTTTCTGTTCCTGTTATGGGGAAACACACCTATTCCTCGGATAATGGACTCTTCCTCCTATATTAATAACAGTTAGCAGGAAGTTCTTGGGAAGTTCATAGGAGTTCTTTAGAGTTCTATTGGAGTTCAGTAGAAATACTAGGCAGTTGATATTAGTCGGTAGTTAGCCGAATACTAAGGAGTCTGTTTTCAGTGGAAGATTACCAAGTTCCTAAAATTTTGGGTGCGTTAAGTCGATTAGCAACCGACATAGCATGATTTTAACCTTCAGTGCTAAAAACTACTCCACAACAATATCTTCTAAATTCTACTCCTGCTAATACGCCTTCGGATCTCTGCCTCTCACTTTCCGTATTCTGGTAGAACACTTTTTAGTTATTTAAATTTCTGTACCTGCTTGATTTTAGTACCTCTTACCTGTAGTTGGCATTTTGAGCTCTTATTTTTGCTGATGACTATGCACACAGTTTCCTTTCCGTGACTTCAACTAGTACTGTGTCATCTGTATATCTTATACTAGCTGTACCCGACCACGCGTTTGGTTAAATTGTAAAATTTATTTACTAAACCAACGAAATAAATGGGATATCGATAATAATTCGTTGAAAAAAATGAATAGAAAACATTTTTTTTTTAAAAAAGGAA
Organism: Ascarosepion bandense; assembly: GCA_037127315.1. Classification (NCBI taxonomy): domain Eukaryota; kingdom Metazoa; phylum Mollusca; class Cephalopoda; order Sepiida; family Sepiidae; genus Ascarosepion; species Ascarosepion bandense. Next base: position 1,182,254 of record JBBBDQ010000709.1, read on the forward strand.
GGGATTTCCGTTGTTTACGCCCGCCAAAATAGAAATAATAATAAAAAAAACTGCTTAGGTTTAAAAAAAAACAAAAGAAATTTATTTACTAAAACAACGAAATGGGAATTGTGCACTAAATTTAGGAATCGTGTATAATTATTTAAATAGGTCGGGTGTGTATAAGTTTCGTATTTGATCAGAGAAATTCTAGAATATATAATTTCGTTTTCCTATGGAGATTTCTTATGTTTTCTATGAAATAACAAAGTTGTCTGCAAAGGCGTCCATATTGTTAATGAAAGTTTTTTGCTTCGGTTCTCATCGGCTCTAATCGAATTTGCAAAATATATATATTTTTTTATATTGTAATATTTTTTGATAATAGGTATATAAAAACACGCTCGTATTCGATTAAATTGCTATAGTAAAATTTCAAAACTATTGGTGCAGCCGGTTTTTAGATTAGCAGATAGTAACAAACGGACAAGTGCATTTTTATTTATATAGATTTTTAAGACTGTGATCACTAATAACAAATCCTGGCAAGACTTGTTGTTCCCTTAAAACTGCTTTGCTGCAAAGGTTGAATAAATCCGAGGAGAAGTTGTTTTACACCTCTTTCTATTTTTGTATATCTGCTGAACTGTTGTGGATTAGTTTTCGCACTGAATGTTATAATCGTGCTATGTCGGTTGCTAATCGACTTAACGTACCCAAAATGTTAAGAACTTGGTAATCTTCCACTGAAAGCTAACTCCTTAGTATTCGGCTAACTGCCAACTAATATCAACTGCCTTAGTCCAACTATGTCCAAACTGGAACTAACTAGTAGTTCTACTGAACTTTAATAGAACTCTAAAGAACTCTCTAGAACTTCTAAAAACTCCTAAGAACTTCCCAAGAACTTCTCGAGTTAACTTCCTGTTAACTCTTATTAATATAGGAGGGAGAGTTCATTATCTGAGTAATAGATATGTTTCCCCATAACATGAACTCATTCCATGTTCTCATGCAAGAGGTTGGCTGCGGGTATAGGTACTTGATTATTCGAATGCTTTTCCCGAATATCTCAAGGTTTCCGAGCCGCTCTAACAGATATTTATGATGTACTTTGTTGAACTCCTTTGTGTAGCCTTTAAAACACTGGTATACGGCCCTCTGCATTTGTATTGCTCTTTTTGATAACATACTCAGCATAAATATCGTGTTCCTTGTTCTGGTGTCTTTGACGAACTCGCACTGTTCTTGTCCTATCTTTGTCTTAATTCTGCTGAGAGCTGTGTTCATCAGTGTCCTGATGATGAGTTTTGTTATGTAGCTCATTAAACTGATTGTTCGATGGAGTTCACATTCGCGTGCGCCTGGTTTCTCAGGCAGTGCTATGAAAAGAAATCAGGTGATGATCATGTCTTTTGTTCTCTTATTCTTCTTAATTTTTTAATGTATACCCCCTTTATATTTTATACCCACTCTCTCTCTCTGCACATATTTCATTAAGCCATTTTTCTTTAGCCTGTCTTCATTTGTTACGTATTTCCGTATAATTTGTGATCCATTCGATTTTTTTACGTTGCTTTTTCTATGAGATGATGTCGTTTGCTAATGTCACTAAGAGTTCCTTTATTTTGTCCAATTTCGTGTTTCCGTTTCCATGTTCTCCATTGTATCTTCTTTTCAAACTATCCATATAATGTTCTCACACTATCCATATAATTTTTTCACACTATCCATATAATTTTCTCACACTATCCATATCATCTTTTCACACTATCCATATAATTTTCTCACACTATCCAAAGAATTTTCTCACACTATCAATATAATTTTCTCACTCTATCCATATAATTTTCTCACACTATCCATATAATTTTTTCACACAAACCATATAATTTCCTCACACTATCCAAAGAATTTTCTCACACTATCAATATAATTTTCTAACACTATCCATATAATTTTCTCACACTATCCATATAATTTTTTCACACTATCCATATAATTTTCTCGCACGATCCATATATTTCTCACACTATCCATATAATTTTCTCACACTATTCATATAATCTTTTCACACTATTCATATAATTTTCTCACACTATCCAAAGAATTTTCTCATACTATCAATATAATTTTCTCACACTATCCATATCATTTTCTCACACTATCCATATAATTTTTTCACACAAACCATATAATTTCCTCACACTATCCAAAGAATTTTCTCACACTACCAATATAATTTTCTAACATTATCCATATAATTTACTCAAACTATCCATATATTTTTCACACGATCCATATAATTTACATTACATTCTTTACATTCTGAGGGTACCGGGTTGGCAGTTTCCTGGTTGCTGCTTCCGACTGGTAGTTAGGAGCCCGAACTCTTGCGTAGCGTCTTGAGAGGCTGCTCTGATCAACAGTTGAATAATACCGGGGTTCTTGTAGTGCCATATCGCGCATGGTGACTTTAACGCCCACCACACCAAGTGGCTGAAGAACGCTGTCACTGACCCTGCTGGTGTCCACACCATGAACTTTTCAATCACCCAATCCCTTACGCAAGTAGTGGACTTCCCCACGCGTTTCTCCGACAACCCTAACGGAAGCAACTCACTTCTAGACCTCTGCTTCACTTCCATCCCAGACTCTTGCACTACCAGACAACTCTGCCCTCTTGGAAACTCTGACCACACTGTAGTGTCCGTCAATATTTCACTCCACTCCCGCCCGACCCATGAAACACAGACAAGTAGAATATCATACTGCTATCAAAGAGCAGACTGGGATTCGTTCCGAGACTTCCTCTGTGACATCCCTTGGAACAACGTCTTTAGTCTTCCCATCGAAGAATGTGCATCCGAGGTCTCCTCCTGGGTTAAGGCTGGCATTGATGCCTTCATCCCTGCTAGGAAATTCCAGCTTAAATCTCATTCGTCTCCATGGTTCTCACCTGCTTGTTCGGCTGCCATTGCCCATCGGAATCATTTCTTCCGACTTTATCGTAACTATGCGTCGGAAGAAAACAGGCGCCTTTTCACTTCAGCTCGTAATAAGTGTAAAAGGGTACTTAACGAAGCTAAGATGTTGTTTGCTGCCAGAATGAAGCAACGCATAGCATGCTCTAAATTCGGCTCTAAAGACTACTGGCGACTCTGTAAAAGAGTACTTAACAAGAGCAAGTCCACAATACCCCCGCTAATCAATAAATTTGAGGTCCTCACCTCCCCAGCAGATAAGGCTGAATGTTTTGCCCGCAGATTCTCGAACAATTCGAGTCTGGACTCGTCTGGAGTCTTTACACCCGATTTCTCACCTAGAACCGAGGCACAACTGAATGATGTCCACATTACACCTTCGCTTGTCTCTAAGATAATCTTAAAACTTGACCCTCACAAAGCGAGCGGTGGTGACGGAATCCCAACCATAGTCTTAAAGAAATGTGCCCCTGAACTCTCCTCTATCCTTTCTAAGCTCTACAACCTCTGCCTATATGCTTCCTGCTTTCCTGCCTGTTGGAAATCTTCCTCTATAGTTCCCATATTTAAAAACACTGGAGAACCCTCTGACCCTGCAAATTACCGCCCTATCAGCCTTCTTCCGATCTTTGGCAAAGTGTTCGAAGCCATTATCAACGCCGAGGTGGTTCAGCATCTCACAGCACACAGGCTCCTCTCGGACAAGCAATATGGTTTCCGCTTCACCAGGTCTACTGCTGATATGCTAACGACCATCACCGAGTACATATACCAGGCACTCGACAGGAATGGCGAAGCTCGAACCGTTGCATTGGATATATCTAAGGCGTTCGACAGAGTTTGGCATGCTGGCCTTCTATGTAAACTGCGGAGCTATGGTATAACTGGACATTTGTTTGAACTAATCCAGTCATTCCTCTCTAACCGCACAATGAAAGTGGTATTAAACGGACATGCCTCTCAGAACTACCATACAAACGCAGGTGTCCCCCAAGGCTCCATCTTAGGTCCTACACTCTTCCTGATATATATTAATGATCTCCCTGATTCCATAAGAACCCAAATAGGTTTGTACGCCGATGACACCACAGTTTACTCTCGCCTCCAACAAAAATCTGGTGTAGGCGTCAAAGCTAAACTTGCAGCCGAGATTGAAAAAGACCTCCAATCCATATTGGACTGGGGTAAGAAATGGCTAGTAAATTTTAATGCTTCTAAAACGAAGCTACTGTCAATTAACCATCATCGACAATCTCACCTACCTCCCATTAGCATGGACCAGGCTTGCCTCCCAGAGAGTAAAACACTACACCTCCTTGGTCTCACACTTTCAGCGGACCTCAAATGGAATGACTATATCGAATCCATTGCTAAATCCGCTGCTATGAAAGTCGGTTCTCTGTGTAGGGCCCGGAAGTTTTTTCCGTCTAAATCTATCCTGCACATTTACAAATCTACCATCCGCCCGTGCATTGAATACTGCTGCCATATCTGGTCGGGTGCCCCTGCTGTTCTCCTCGGGCTTCTCGATAAGGTTCAGAGGAGGGTCTGTAATGTGATAGATACCGACTTGGCAGACCGCCTGCAGTCTCTCTCCCACCGGCGAGACGTGGCTTCGCTGTGTCTCTTCTATAAATACTTTGACGGCTTCTGCTCCGATGAACTTAGATCACTGGTGCCCCCTAAATACGAATTTGCACGAGATACTAGATTAGCAACTAGATCCCACCCTTTTACAGTGAAATCGATAAAATGCACCCGTAACTTCTACTCCAACAGTTTCTTTCCTCGCACTTCCCAACTGTGGAATTCTCTTCCAAACGATTGCTTCCCCGACGGCTACAATCTCCAGGAGTTTAAATGTAAGGTCAATACACACCTCCTAACACACTAACCTGCTCCCATTCTATCAAGCACTCTTCCCATCTGCCCGACCCTCATCCTCGCTATCCTTACTCATCTGTCACCTTTCTCCTGACATTCCCTATGTCTATCCACTCCTCTTTACCTTCCCCTATGTAGCCCCATGCGCAATAGTGGCAGTGGAATGCCTTGCTTGGGGTGAGATGATTAAAAAAAAAAAAAAAAAAAAATTTTCTCACAATATCCATATAATTTTCTCACACTATCCATATAATTTTCTCACACTATCCATATAATTTTCTCACACTATCCATATAATTTTTTCACACAAACCATATAATTTCCTCACACTATCCATATAATTTTCTCACACTATCCATATAATTTTCTCACACTATCCAAATAATTTTCTCACACTATCCAAATAATTTTCTCACACTATCCATATAATTTTCTCACACTATCCAAATAATTTTCTCACACTATCCATATAATTTTCTCACACTATTCATATAATCTTTTCACACTATCCATATAATTTTCTCACACTATCAAAAGAATTTTCTCACACTATCAATATAATTTTCTCACATTATCCATATCATTTTCTCACACTATCCATATAATTTTTTCACACAAACCATATAATTTCCTCACACTATCCAAAGAATTTTCTCACACTATCAATATAATTTTCTGACACTATCCATATAATTTTCTCACACTATCAATATAATTTTTTCACACTATCCATATAATTTTCTCGCACTATCCATGTATTTTTTCACACTACCCATATAATTTTCTCACACTATTCATATCTTTTCACACTATCCATATAATTTTCTGACACTATCCAAAGAATTTTCTCACACTATCAATATAATTTTCTCACACTATCCATATCATTTTCTCACACTATCCATATAATTTTTTCACACTATCTATATAATTTTCTCACACTATCGATATAATTTTTTCACACTATCCATATAATTTTCTCACACTATCCATATAATTTTTTCACACTATCCATATAATTTTCTCACACTATCCATATAATTTTTTCACACTATCCATATAATTTTCTCACACTATCCATATCATTTTTTCACACAATCCATATAATTTTCTCACACTATCCGTATAATTTTCTCGCAATATCCATATAATCTTTCACACTATCTATATAATTTTCTCCACCTATCCATATAATCTTTTCGTACTATCTACTTAAAAACGGGTCTCTTTAATTTCCAAAGTTTCATTCTTAGTTTCCATATAACTGGGATGTGGCCGGATAGGTTTTTGCAGTGGACAACTGCATTCCTGAATCTTTTATTGATATGTAGTGCATTTTGCTTTTAGTTTCTCCTCCTGGCCTTCTCAATGTCAGCAATCGTTTTGGAAATTCTTCGAACCAGGTGTTGGTTATTACCTGGTTATTCTCTATGCACAATTGGAACTATTTTTCTTCGCGGTCGTTGCGGATTCTGTCATGATTATTTACCCAGGCTCACATGGGGGAGGTTTCTGCTTTTGTGCAGAAGGCTATTCCAGCAAATAATTCTGAAAGCCGGACAAAACAGTCATGCTGGTGATTTTCTCATTTTGTATATGTCTGTACTCTTGTTTTTTGTTAATATATTTGTTTAACTCTATTCCTTCTTTGTTTATTTAAAAAGGCTACAACAGGCTACAACAGTTTCCTAGTCTGAACTTGCTATTTGCATTTTCCTCTCTTTTTGGCATTCAGGTCTTTCATGATAATTTTAATTTCTAGTAATTTACCCTGAGCTTTGGCATTTTCGAACATGGATGAAAAAGATCTAATTTCCTCCTCTGTACTTTGTGTTGTCGGTGCATACACGTCTATAACAGATAAATAGAAGGGCTTTCCTTTCAATTTAACTACAAGAATCCTTTCGGATAAATGGTACTACTCCAGAACGCATTTCTTCATGTCTTGATCTATTATCAAGTCAACTTTTTTTTCATTATTTTCACAGCCTGTGTAGATTATCCTGTGGTTGTCACTGGCATATCTCCGTTATTTATCCAATTAGTTTTGCATATACCTAAAATGTTGATTTTTAAATTACTCATCACTTGTTTTACATTTTCCAGCTTGCCGCAGTTGTTCAACTGACGTTCCATGTCCAGAGAGTTATTTTTGTTTCATTCGGACAGTCATTGGTTAACCGTCCAGTGACATCTGTCGTTGATGTCGTTACTTTCCGGGCCACTTCCGAGACATTTTATCTTCTTTACGCCATTTATACTAACAGTCCCTGGATAACGGTCATGTGACACCTGATGCGCATGTCACTACTTATCGGAAGAAGAATCAATTCCCTTAGATTGACGCCGTTTGGTCTCACTTTTTTTTTCATAGCTATGATAATTCTTGAGATTAATAGTGGAGTGGTTTCCCGTTGCCTTCTCCACGGTGATTTAATGAGACACCTATATTTGGCCAACTAGTTTCATATATCCCTAAAATGCTGATGTTTAATCTAATCATTATCTTGTTTTACATTTTCCAGCTTGCCGCAGTTGTTCAACTGACGTTCCATGTCCAGTGAGTTATTTTTCATTGATTCGGGTAGTCACTGGATAACGGTCCGGTGACATCTGTTGTTCATGTCGTTCCTTTCCGGGCGAGGGATAACTTCCGAAGTATTTTATCTTCTTTACGCCATTTATGCTAACAGTCGCTGGATAAAGGTCATGTGACACCTGCTGTGAATGTTACTCCTTACACGGCGAGGAGTCAATTTCCTTAGATTTAACCCTCTTCACACCGTTGGGTTACATACTTTGTTCATTGCCACGATGATTCTTCGGATTAATAATGGAGTGCTTTCCCATTACCTCCTCCAAGGTGATTTATTTAGACACCGACTCGAGTTAACTAGTCGTTGACTCTGTATATAGAGAGTCTAAATCTCTCAGACACAACATTAGATGTTATTGATCTCCAAATTTCGTCACATTTTTGTCAACTAAGTGTGTGTACGCACGAGTATGTGCTTATAACATGGTTCTTCTTTCCCACGCTTGGATCCTTGAGGGAGCTCGACTGATCGTGCGTATCTGTTCTTGGCGATTAGGAAGACACTACAGGTTAAATGTACACCAGTTGTCTCTAAAGAATACTAAGTATAAAATCTATTAAGCAATGATATAAGGTGAACACATGTTCTATAAAACAATAAAAATAGCAGCAGCAGCAACAACAACAACAACAACAACAACAACAGTAATAATAATAATAATAATAATAATAATAAATTCCGTTAACTCGAAATGCAGATTCTGTGATAAATATCCAAAAACGATTGACCATCTTGAATCAGGTTGCACGGTGTTAGCACCAACTGAATTTAAAACCCAACAGGATAGAGTGGGCCAATATCTGCATTGGAAAATTACCAAGCACATATAATGAAAAATTATGTTAATCCCAAATACACATTCTATGACAAAAATCCAGAATCAATTGACCATCTTGAATCAAGTTGCACGTAGTTAGCACCAACTGAATTTAAAACTCAACAGGATAGAGTTGGCCAATATCTCCATTGGAAAATTACCAAGCACATATAATGAAAAATTATGTTAATCCCAAAGGCACACTCTATGACAAAAATCCAGAATCAATTGACCATCTTGAATCAGGTTGCACAGGTGCACAGCACCAACTGAATTTAAAACCCAACAGGATAGAGTGGGCCAATATCTGAATTGGAAAATTACCAAGCACATATAATGAAAAATTATGTTAATCCCAAATACACATTCTATGACAAAAATCCAGAAACAAATGACCATCTTGAATCAGGTTGCACGGTGTTAGCACCAACTGAATTTAAAACTCAACAGGATAGAGCGGGCCAATATCTGCATTGGAATATTACCAAGCACATATAATGAAAAATTATGTTAATCCCAAATACATATTCTATGACAAAAATCCAGAATCAATTGACCACCTTGAATCAGGTTGCACGGTGTTAGTACCAACTGAATATAAAACCCAACAAGATAGAGTGGGCCAATATCTCATTGGAAAATTACCAAGCACATATAATGAAAAATTATGTTAATCCCAAATACACATTCTATGACAAAAATCCAGAATCAATTGACCATCTTGAATCAGGTTGCACGGAGGTTCGCACCAACTGAATATAAAACTCAACAGGATAGAGTGGGCCAATATCTCATTGGAAAATTACCAAGCACATATAATGAAAAAACATGTTAATCCCAAATACACATTCTATGACAAAATCCATAATCAATTGACCATCTTGAATCAGGTGTCACGGTGTTAGCACCAACTGAATATAAAACTCAACAGGATAGAGTGGGCCAATATCTGAATTGAAAAATTACCAAGCGCATATAATGAAAAATTATGTTAATCCCAAATACACATTCTATGACAAAAATCCAGAATCAATTGACCATCTTGAATCAGGTTGCACGGTGTTATCACCAACAGAATATAAAACTCAACAGGATAGAGTGGGTCAACATCTGCATTGGAAAATGACCAAGCACGTATAATGAAAAATTATGTTAATCCCAAATACACATTCTATGACAAAAAAACCAGAATCAATTGACCATCTTGAATCAGTTTGCACGATGTTAGCACCAACAGAATATAAAACTCAACAGGACAGAGTGGGCCAATATCTGCATTGGAAAATGACCAAGCACATATAATGAAAAATTATGTTAATCCCAAATACACATTCTATGACAAAATCCAGAATCAATTGACCATCTTGAATCAGGTTGCACGGTGTTAGCACCAACAGAATATAAAACCCAACATGATAGAGTGGGCCAATATCTCATTGGAAAATTACCAAACACATATAATGACAAATTATGTTAATCCCAAATACACATTCTATGACAAAATCCAGAATCAATTGACCATCTTGAATCAGGTTGCACAGTGTTAGCACCAACAGAATATAAAACTCAACAGGATAGAGTGGGCCAATATCTGCATTGGAAAATGACCAAGTACATATAATGACAAATTATGTTAATCCCAAATACACATTCTATGACAAAAATCCAGAATCAATTGACCATCTTGAATCAGGTTGCACGGTGTTAGCACCAACTGAATATAAAACTCAACAGGATAGAGTGGGCCAACATCTGCATTGGAAAATGACCAAGCACATATAATGACAAATTATGTTAGTCCCAAATACACATTCTATGACAAAAATCCAGAATCAATTGACCATCTTGAATCAGGTTGCACGGTGTTAGCACCAACTGAATATAAAACCCAACAGGATAGAATGGGCCAATATCTGCATTGGTAAATGACCAAGTACATATAATGACAAATTATGTTAATCCCAAATACACATTCTATGACAAAAATCCAGAATCAATTGACCATCTTGAATCAGGTTGCACGGTGTTAGCACCAACTGAATATAAAACTCAACAGGATAGAGTGGGCCAATATCTGCATTGGAAAATGACCAAGCACATATAATGACAAATTATGTTAATCCCAAATACACATTCTATGACAAAAATCCAGAATCAATTGACCATCTTAAATCAGGTTGCTCTGTGTTAGCAGCAACTGAATATAAAACTCAACATGATAGAGTGGGCCAATATCTGCATTGGAACATCATCAAGCACATATAACGAAAAATTATGTTAATCCTAAATACACATTCTATGACAAAAATCCAGAATCAACTGGCCATCTTGAATCAGGTTGCACGGTGTTAGCACCAACTGAATTTAAAACTCAACAGGATAGAGTGGGCCAATATCTGCATTGGAAAAACTTCAAGCGCATATAATGAATAATTATCTTAATCCCAAATACACATTCTATGACAAAAATCCAGAATCAATTGACCATCTTGTATTAGGTTGCACGGTGTTAGCACCAACTGAATATAAAATTGAGCAAGATAGTATGCCAATATTTGTACTAGAATATATGCAACTTTTATCGGAAGGAAGCTTCAAGAAACTGGTATGAACATCACTCAGATCTGGTTACTAAGAATCGAATCTGTAACATGTCTAACGGACTTTAAAACACATACCGACAGAACAATCAAATCTAATCGTCCAGAGATCGGGAATCAAATACCATAAGAACAGAATGTGATTACTTACTTACTTCCCGGCAGAATGTAACTTTGAAGATTTCAAAAAAAAATATAACTGAAGGAACGCGTCACATAAAAGAAGAATGAACTTGAATAAATGAATGGCAGGACAAGATTTTGAAGAGATAACAAAAAGGCAAAATTTATGAAGACCTACAAAGCACAGGACATTGTGGAGAGCCATGATCACCAACATTCTGAACAGACACGGCATATAGAAGAAGAATGAGTTTGAATCAATGGATGGCGGGACAAGATTTTGAAGAGATAACAAAAAGGCAAAATTTATGAAGACCTACAAAGCACAGGATATTGTGGAGAGACATGATCACCAACATCCTGAAGAGACACGCCATATAGAAGAAACATGAGCTTGAATCAATGGATGGCGGGACCAAATTTAGAAGAGATAACTAAAAGACAAACATTATGAAGACCTACAAAGCACAGGACATTGTGGAGTGCCATGACCACCAACATCCTGAAGAGACACGCCATATAGAAGAATGAACTTGAATAAATGGATGGCGGGACAAGGTTTATGAGAGATAACAAAAAGACAGAATTTATTAAGAGCTACAAAGGACGGGATATCGTGGAGAGTCATGATCACCAACATTCTGAAGGGGCAGGACACATAGAAAAAAGAATAATGAGGTTGAAAAAAATGATCGAAGAACAAGGTTTACGAGAGATAACAAACAAGCCAAAATATATTAAGAGCTAAAAAGGACAGGAAATTGTGGAGAGCCATCATCAACATTCTGAAGGAACACAGCATATAGAAGAAGAATGAGCTTGAATAAATGGATGGCGAGACAAGGGTTAGTGGGGATAACAAAAAGACAAAATTTATCAAGACCTACAAACACAGGACATTGTGGAGAGTCATGATCACCAACATCTTGAAGAGACACGCCATATAGAATGAGCTTGAATAAAAGGATGGCGGGACAAGGTTTTACAGACAAAATTGATCAAAATTCCATTAAGAGGATTGTTAGCAGCTCTTCAACACTGACAGCTATACTTTCTGTCTTCTTGGAGATGGTAGTTAGTCCCCTTTTCTCGATTTCTTCTTTCACCCTATGCTAAAGGTCCTGTAGTTTTCTTTCCGAGCCAACCATCAACTCTGTCCTATGCGTATCTTATGCCTATCTTGTATTATTAAGAATACATCCACCGACAATCAATCCTGGCAGGGTCTCCTGCTCCTTTACGTTAGCTACGACATAGAAGTTGAATAAATCTGTGGAGAAGACACATCCTTGTCTCATGCCGCGTTCTATTTTTGTATCGCTACTCAGTTCATTTTCCGTCCGTATGAAACTTTTGGAATTAACGAATACAGTGCGTAATTAATTCGGCTTTGTTAAGAAAGGCGTCTAAAAATTCTGACATCGTGCAACGATTAGCGCGTTTATTTCACACACCAAATCATTGCTAGTGCAGTAAATACTCTATTTGGTTGAACTTGTATCAGGTTAAATTAAAATTAATGTTTGTCTCCATAAGTACCTGTTAAAGAGAGATGGTTAGGAAACTAGTCTAGTAAGATCTAAACTTATTTATAAATGGAACTTTGTCTGTGTGTGTGTGTGTGTGTGTGTGTCTGTGTATCCGTTACCTATAAACTCCGAAATGGCTGAACCGATTTTCTTGAAAATTTACACAGTTGTACTATAAGCGTCTGCGAGTGTTCTTAGCTAGGTTTTATGTCGAGTTACCTCCGATAATTATCA
>JBBBDQ010000709.1:1197500-1302500 GCA_037127315.1 Ascarosepion bandense
AAACATGATAGCCCAATCTGTTACGGTATTTAATCCATAGGTGAGGAAATATGGATAGTACCTCAGCTAGAATTTGAATTCGGTTCGCTGATTCCATTTTCATGATGTTAACTGTTAGTTCGTTCTCATCAAAACGTTTATCAGCTCCTAAGCCATAATTTGATTCTTGATTCTGGGGTCTGTTTGTCCGTTAGTAAAATAATAATAATAATAATAATAATAATAATAATATATATATATATATATATATATATATATATATATATTATTATATATATAGTAATGAACCTAATCACAGTAAGGCAACACTAATAATAACAGACTAAACTTCCGAAATGAACCGTAGTGTGAAACCGCGGTAGGTGGTGGCTCGCTTCTAGATTTCTAGATTTCTTATATATATATATATATATATATATATATATATATATATAAGATTTAGACTCAATGCCACCAGGAGTGATTTCATTTGGATTCATTGAATTGTTATGCAGTTATTTCTTCATAGCCTTGAATACAATGGCGAGCGCTCTACCCAGTGTCCTAAAAGGAGGCTTGACACTCCACAATGATCATGAAAATATGGCCTCCAAACAGAAAATGGTTTCACCTGACATTCTCAGCATTAGATCCGTTGTTCACAATCCTCACCCATTCTCCTTTTAAGGGAAAAGTTCGCAACAACGATATGTCGCGTTCGTTCAGAGTAAAGTCATTATGACAGTGAAACTGAAAAATAATTTCGAGAAACCCCGTTAGCAGTCGATGTCCCGACCGGTAATGCCCTGCTGTAAACGAGTGTATATGAATTTTTTTTTTTTTATCATCTCACCTCAAGCAAGGCATTCCACTGCCACTATTGCGCATGGGGCTACATAGGGGAAGGTTTAGAGAAGGAGTGGTTAGACATAGATAATGTCAGGAGGAAGTTGACAGATGAGTAAGGATGGCGAGGATGAGGGTTGGGCAGATGGGAAGAGTGTTTGATAGAATGGGAGCAGGTTAGTGTGTTAGGAGGTGTCTATTGACCTTACATTTAAACTCCTGGAGATTGTAGCCGTCGGGGAAGCAATCGTGTGGAAGAGAATTCCACAGTCGACAGAATTTATTGACAAAAAAGATTGTAGTGTAGGCCATACGTTCCCAACCTTTTTGCTGCGATTACCCCAAAATACAATTTTACTATTATCCATTACCCCAATGAACAAAAACCCGTAATATGGGAAAAAAAGGAATTATATTTTCATACATCAAAAGCAGACAAAGTTAATGGAAATTATTCAATACAATAGTACCAATCTATAATAATCAGAGGTATAGTAGCTGTAACCTAGCCGTCATTCTTAATGTAAATGTTGAGCTTGTATTGCCTGTGCCAGTTTATTTATTCTTGGCTTTGTGACTGAAAGGGTTATTCGGGCGTCGTTTGCCACGTTGAGTCTGCTACGTTTCTTGGTCTTCATTCCAAGGACACAGTGTGAAATTATAAGCTGATTGCCTCTTCCCAAACCAAACATCCATTACCCTCAAAATATGGGCTCATTAAACCACTGGGGTAATTTACCCCGGGGTTGGGAACCATGGGTGTAGGACAAGGGGATGATAGCAGAGTATTAAACCCGCAGCGTAAGAGTTAAGAGACAAAGATTAACCCATATTTCGAAGAGATAAACAATAGGATGAAGAAGTTTCTAGATCCTCCTGTTGTCTAGAGAAGAAAAGAGGATGGAAAATGCGATGCCAAAACCTCGTATTGTACTCGCGATATGGGGACTTCAAAAGCTAAACAGGGTGTTGAGAAGTAGAAGAAAGAAACAAACAAACAAAAAAAGACTGTTGGATTGCTATGTGATATCCATCCTTTTATATGGCAGTGAATGCTGGACAATCTCTCCACAAATGAGGAGAAAACTGGAGGCAACAGAAATGTTGTTCTACAGAAGGATACTGAGAATTCCAAGAGCTCTGAGTAAACAACGAGAAAGTCTGAAAGAAAAGGGCAAAAAACAAAAACAAAAAAACAAACACTCATTATCAGAATCTGCAGAAGTTGTTTCGTTTGTAGCCAGCACCCATTCTCTTTTTAAGTTTAAGGTAGCAACAATCTATATATTTTTTTTTTTTATAAGCGTTTCACCCCGAGCAAGGCATGTCACTGCCACTACTGCGCAGGGGGCTACGTAGAGTGGAGAAAGGATGATTAAATATAGGAAATGTCAGAGGGTGGGTGATAGGCGGGTAAGGATACCGAGAATGAGGGTTGGGTGGATGAGAGTGTTCTGAGAATAATTGGGAGTTAGTGTGATAGGAGGTGTCTATTGACCCTACATTTAAACACCTGGAGATTGTAACTGTCGGGAAAGCAGACTTGTGGAAGGGAGTTCCACAGGCGGGAAGCGCGAGAAAAGAAGCTGTTGGAGTAGAATTTACGGTTACATCTTAATTGTTTAACTGTAAAACGGTGGGACCTAGTTGCTAATCTAGTATCTCGTGTAAATTCATATATAAAAAGCAATCTGTGAGTCTGTGTGTGACTGAAATCTATGCACGCCTACATTTTTTAAGCTACGCCATTCAAACTTTCAAGAGACACATATCTACAGGGAAGCCAGGTCGACACATACATTTTGAGTTTAAGTTCAGCAATTTTCCCTTTCACACTTTTTGGCCAATGGAGCCGATTGTTTACATTTGCTCCGTAAAACATCTAAGATCAAAGATGGTTGCTAGATTACGTCACAGAAATTAAATCACACGTGTCAAACGCGACTAAAAAAAATGAGCCTTTATATTTAATTTTTATTCCGACGTCTTAAAAATTCATTTGGTCAACTAAAAAATGTAAATATTTTCCCCGTAATTTTGAAACAAAAGAAATATTTAAAAAAAAGTGTTTTTTCAAACAAAATAAAATATGTAAAAAAAAAGTTCCAACGGTTAATTTAATTATTTAAATCTTTTTTTTTATTTTTCAGATTTAATATTTTATACTTCAGAAAATAAAATTAAAAAAAAAAAGCTTTTTTTTCGATAAATATTTCATGCAGGAAATCAACTGTCTGTAATTCGTGTGGCATTAATGTAACTTTTCCTCTAAAATTAAATGTCTACATTTTTAAATATTCTTTGAAAATTTCTGAAATTCATTTAGTCAACAAAAAATGTAATTATTTCCCCAGTAATTTTGAAACAAAAACAAACGCAATGTTGTTTACAATGTTACACAAAACATCAACTCATGTTTACGCAAAACAAAAGAAAATAGACTTTTTCAATGGAATTTTTGAACAATTTTTAAACAACAATTTTTATATAATTATGTTTTTTTATATAACTAAGTTTTAAAGTGAGGCGGAGACTACAAGCGGTCGGAAATCGCAACACGCTGCATTAATAATCTAATTAAAAAATATTGAGTTGCACGGGCAAGGCCGGGCTATGATGCTAGTATAATATATTGCATTTGTTCAATCATAGCAATGTCATCATGGGGGCGAAACTGAAAAAGTATGTCGAGAAATCGTTAACATGTGTTAGCGTTCTATGCAACATTTCACACACAGGGGCTTCGTACTGACTGCAGCGAAATAGACAAAAATATCTAATATAGAATAAATAAGATAAAAAAATTAGATTTGAGCAAAGCGGATCCTACAATTAGAGTTTTTCTGCGTCGTACAGAACAAGGGGGATGTGCGTTGTGGTGCAGTGGATATCGGCTCGGAATGAGAAATCGAAGAGCCGAGTTCGGATTCCAGGTATTAATCCGTTTCTTTCTTCCAGTTATGGGTTAAATAACAGGACAGATTGGGTTCTATAGCCTTCGCTGGCAACCAGTTTACCGCAGAAAGCAATGGCAACCTACTACGGGATAATCTTCTGCCTAGTCAGTTATGTCTCTTTTGAGGCATGATCGCCCAAGCGTGTTTCACGTATGGCACTTAAATGACTGACTGACAGAACAAGGCTAAAAGTAACGGATTGTTGTGCATCCCGGGAATGGGAACCACACAAATAAAGGAACAAAAAACAGAAATTTGAGATAGAAAAATAAGTATATTAAACGTAAAGAATACAAACTTGAACGCGGGTTAGTAATCCAGGAATACAGTTAGTGAGACGGATATATACAATGTCTCTGAAGGGAAGCAGCAGCAGAATTAGTATGTCCACGTCGGAAGCTGACGGGTGCTGTGTAACAATATTCGGATGTGTGGAGCTCAGAGCTACTTTGAACTACTAACGCTGTATTCTCCGTGAAACCTCGCTATCTTTCGGTATCGCTCGGATCTGAAGTTATCTCCCTATAGCAGGAGTATATGTATACTCAAGTCGAGTCCATTATCACGGAAAAAGGGGAGACCCCACAACACTGATATAGAAAGATTCTAGGTCAGTATTCTGTTTCAATCATTTAAGGGCCATGCGTGAAACACTTTTTGGGCGATCATGTCTCTTTCGAAGATTTTCCCGCAGTAGGTTACCATTTCTTTCTGCGACAGACAGGTAGCCAACCAAGGCTATAGAACCCAGTCTGTCTTACTATTTATCCATAGGTTGGGGGTGAGGGAGAGTTAGAGTCATATCTTTCTCAAGGGTATTAGCAAAGAGAATGAAATGGAATTCGAACTCGGTTCTCTAATTCCTCCATCCGAGTTGCAATCCATTATTTTACCGTGGATTCAAATGTCAGCAAGAAATAAACGACCCTTCGACACATACGTTATTGATATATAAGAAATATATATAAGTCTGGCATCTGCCGGGCACCCACTAGGAATCGAACCCACTACAATAATAATAGTGAAGTGAGTGTCAATTACCCTGCTCCGTAGAACTTTCGATCGCAGGAAACTCACTAAGCGGTTTTATGTACCGTGAGCCCTGACTGATATGTATATATATATATATATATATATATATATATATATATATATATATATTCCATTTGTAAAAGAGTTATTACGCAACCTAGGTTTCTACCATGAATGGTGTTTCAGGCGATTTGCAATAACTGATTTTAATGTTTACCGGCTTTTTAAGAAAGCTCAAGTAACGGTGTTGTTTTGTTGAACGCCCACGTGGCAGGGAACGTTTGAACGCGCAATTTTTAAAATTACAAGGAATTATGCCGTTTTCGTCCATGGTTGTATGAACTTAAGAGGTAATTTTTTAGTATGGTTATACTTAGTCATAATTTACGTTCTTTCATGCAACAGTTCGCTTTTGTTTGGGAATAGCATAATTTCTAGGTTTTCTTCTTCGCCCGAAGACACCACTCATGGTAGAAACCTAGGTCATGTAATAACTCGTTTACAAATGGAAAATATTCAAAAGTTCTACAATATAATCGTATTGAACACTTTTAATTAAATGTGCACTGCTCTAATCTTATTATGACCAGAAACTAAAGAATCAATCAATAAATCAATCTATATATAGTCATCCGCAGATGTGTGTGCATATATATATATATATATATATATATATATATACCAGCAGTATAGCCCGGCGTTGCTCGAGTGTAATGAAAGCTTTAAAATTAATCCATGGTCCTAGAGCTAAAACTCTTTGGACGTTGGCACGAAAGAGTAAAAAGAAATAGTTGTTTCTAGTTAATGCGAAATCGTAGACTGCAAGAAAAATGAATGGATGTAAGTCAAATTTTGGTTTCCTGGTAACGATATCAAATAAGTTTTTTTCGTCATAAATTGAATTTTGAAGGCCAAAATAAGTCCTCTGAGTAAATGGTATCATGGCTGAGACTAAGAACTACAATTATACCTACTTAGAGCCAAACCCGAAGCAAAAACTAAAATAAAAGGGCTGAAAAAAATACAGACATACAGGCAGATAAACCGACACCCACACAAATATCTTGCCTATATATATATATATATATATATATATATATATATATATATATATATATATATATATATATTATCGATTTTCTGCACCATTGTAAGAACTGCAACCTTGAAACTTCTGAATATCGTTTCTTATGCCTTTGTCTATGAGTGTATCAAATTTGATTAAAATCGGACCACCCCTTCTATAACCCGATTTTTTCGATTATCGATTTTTGATATTTATCGGGGTATCTTGACACAAAACCTAGCTAAGAATACTCGCAGACGCTTATAGTACAACTGTGCATATTTTCAAGAAAATCGGTTCAGTCGTTTCAGAGTCTATAGGTAACGGATACACACACACACACACACACACACGCACACACACACACACACACACACACACACAAAATTCCATTTATAAATAAGTTTAGATATGTGTGTGTGTGTGCGCACGCGTGTGTGTGTGAGACACACACACAGAGAGAGAGAGAGAGAGAGAGAGAGAGAGAGAGAGAGAGAGAGAGAGAGAGAGTGCCAGAATAGATTTGCACTCAGTGCCACGCCATACTATCAAATCAGTCATGTGTATCAACGGACTGATCTCAAAGATATCGTCCTAACTGCCGGAATGACAGTGTTCCCCCACCCCAACAGGCAATGCCTTGCTGTAAACACACGTACAAAAATCTATTCGCTAACATTAGCATAGTGTGACATGAACGGAGCATAAAATTCACTGCTTAAGAGTTCTGAGCGAAGACTTCACTGTGTCGATCTGCAGAAAGCGATGCTGTAGATCCAGTCAGGATCGAACTCGCAACACCAGTAACAGTTTACAGACATCATTTACTCAATATTGCATTACGGTAGACACGCGTATATAGACAGTTCGATGGATGAATTGTCGTCTAAATGACACAACAATGAAAATAACACTGACATCTCATTTTAACAGATATACAGGGTGCGATGGATGAATTGTCGTCTAAATGACACAAAAATGAAAACAACACAGACATCACATTTTAATAGATATTTTTATCAAATTTATAGAAAAAAAATCTTAAAAAAAGTTTTAATTGATTTAATAAAATAGCCATTGCTTTTAACCTGCAGACGACTTCGGAATCTTCTGCACCTCTTCTGGGCGGTCCCCCTGTTTAAGTTGGTGAATGCTGCCATAATCCTTTTCCTTCAGTTCATATTTGGTGTTACAAAAGGTTGTTCTTTCGCTCAACTGCACCCCACTCATGAAAATCAAGGCGGGGGCAGTCTGGGGAGTCAGGGGGCCAAATATAAGGGGTGATGTGGTCTCAGAAATTGTCTGGCATCCATGACTTAGATCCACTTGACTTTAATATCTGAGAAATATTGTCAGAAAAATATGGGCCCTTCAGCATGTTTCGAACATTCAGGCCGGTAGATATAAATACACGAATAAATAAATACACGAATAAATAAATACACGAATAAATACACGAATAAAATACACGAATAAATAAAATACACGAATAAATAAATACACGAATAAATAAATACACGAATAAATAAATACACGAATAAATACACGAATAAAATACACGAATAAATAAAATACACGAATAAATAAATACACGAATAAATAAATACACGAATAAATACACGAATAAAATACACGAATAAATAAAATACACGAATAAATAAATACACGAATAAATAAATACACGAATAAATACACGAATAAAATACACGAATAAATAAAATACACGAATAAATAAATACACGAATAAATAAATACACGAATAAATACACGAATAAAATACACGAATAAATAAAATACACGAATAAATAAATACACGAATAAATAAATACACGAATAAATACACGAATAAAATACACGAATAAATAAATACACGAATAAATAAATAGACGAATAAATAAATACACGAATAAATACACGAATAAAATACACGAATAAATAAAATACACGAATAAATAAATGCACGAATAAATAAATACACGAATAAATACACGAATAAAATACACGAATAAATAAAATGCACGAATAAATAAATACACGAATAAATAAATACACGAATAAATACACGAATAATATACACGAATAAATAAAATACACGAATAAATAAATACACGAATAAATAAATACACGAATAAATACACGAATAAAATACACGAATAAATAAAATACACGAATAAATAAATACACGAATAAATACACGAATAAATAAAATACACGAATAAATAAATACACGAATAAATAAATACACGAATAAATACACGAATAAAATACACGAATAAATAAAATACACGAATAAATAAATACACGAATAAATAAATACACGAATAAATACACGAATAAAATACACGAATAAATAAAATACACGAATAAATAAATAGACGAATAAATAAATACACGAATAAATACACGAATAAAATACACGAATAAATAAAATACACGAATAAATAAATACACGAATAAATAAATACACGAATAAATACACGAATAAAATACACGAATAAATAAAATACACGAATAAATAAATACACGAATAAATAAATACACGAATAAATACTCGAATAAAATACACGAATAAAATGTTTAATAATTAAGACAGAGCATCTACTGAAATACGCGTACCCATTAAAAAAATAACATTTAAATAAATGTCATATTTAATCCATTTTCTCATATATATATATATATATATATATATATATATATATATATATATATATATTAGAAAACACTAATATATTTAGTATATTAATATTACTATATAAATATTACTCAGATAGATGGTATTGCGATAGGATCTCCTTTAGGTCCCCTCTTTTCTAAAAATTTAATTAATGACAACAATAAACCCTCTATATATGTAAGATACATAGATGACATCTTCGTTTTAGCTAAGAATATCGATCAAATTACATATCTTAAAAACAATTTTGAAAGTCACTCTGTACATTAAAACTTAATATTAATAACAAAATCCCATTCCTTGATGTATTCATTGATTCTAGCACACATAGATTTACTACTTCTCTATATAGGAAACTAACTAGCATAAACTCGCGTCTTCTTAATTATAATTGTGAATGGCCCCCAACGATATAAGTTAGCTGTTTTAAAAAACTTAATTCAACGCACACAAATGAAATCTTCTTCCAAATCTATATTTTATAAAGAATTACACAACATTAAGCAAACACTAGTTAATAATGGATTTCCTAACTCCGTTATTGATCAACAAATTAAAATGTATCTCAACAAAATTAACAATAGCTCTAACAATATTGATAATATTAATAATAATGGTTTATATCAAAATAAACATAACACTATTAACTTATACTATTGCAACCAAATACATAACAAATTATAAACAAGATGAAAAAACTCTCAAAAACATAATACGTAGAAATGTTAAACCAGTGGATAGTAATAATCAAATTAAATGCATTATATATTATAAAAACTTCAAAATAATTGACCTCATAGTCTCTAATAGCCCTACAAGCGCTCAACTAAATTCTCTACAAAGAAACAATGTAGTGTACCAATTTACATGCCCATTCAGAGATTGCATCTCTGATACTAATAAAAAACCCAGTACATATATTGGTTTTACTACAACCACGCTCTCCCGTAGACTTACATGTCACCTTTCTGATCAGAATACAATTAAACAACATTTCTCAGAAAAACATAAACATGTAGGTAATATCAGACAGATTTTAGTCAACAATACAATAATCCTCACTCATACACACAGTAAAAAAAAACCTTCAGATATTGGAGGCCATCTACATTAAATCCAAACAACCCACACTTAATAAAATCACGTTTAAATCCGGACATAACATATTACATTGCATTTGACTACATGGTTCTGTTGTCATTTTGCGCTATCACAGTGTGACGTCATAGAACCGCATCGCAAATTTGCGAACTGCGTTTGTTATTTTTAGTAACTATTGCCATTGCCTAGCGGAGTTTTATGTCAACACAAAATAAAATCGTCGGTGATGGTGGATGTTATTGTGTTACCGTCTTGGTGACCTCTCTGAAGATGGCTCATGTGAGCCGAAAGTTTAGAACCAAATTAATAAAAACTTATCCAAATGTTGGAGAATTTTTGTCTTTGTTTTCAACTGAAATTAAAGCCAAAATACGACGTTTAGAATGGCTCATGATTAAACATAATAGACATTCATTCTCTCTTATATATATATATATATATATATATATTTTTTTTTTTTGTTTTTTTTTTTAAATTCAGATACTTCAATCTAAGGGAAAAAAGCAGGAAGGTAAATTCCAAAAACCCGATCCTAATTAATATTAAAAATTTTATTTTAATATTAAAAAATGATACAGGAAGAGAGCTCCATGTAATAAAATATTACAGAGCAAATATATATTAAAATTAATCCTTTTTGAATATATATATATATATATATATATATATATATATACTCTAGCATCTACGCATCGTTCATTCAGTAATGAATTAGAACACTCTCAGTTACTGGCGTGTATACCACAAGCTAAAAGTTTGCCTTCTTCTACTGAGCGCCCATAGCTCAGAGGTAGAATCACCGACTGATGTCAATTAGGTCGGGTTTCATTCCTGGTTAAAAAAGCAATCGGTTGTTTAACCTTACTGATGAACTGTGATACAGCGAAAGAGATCTGGCCGGTTATGCTGTCTCTCACACTCTTCTTCGGCCATCTTCTCTTACTTACTTCCGCCCCCTAACTCTAACCCTAACCTCTTATGCATCTTCTTACTTCTTCCTCTTTGTTAAACCAAAACGCCGGGTCATGAAATGCTGAATATGACTGTTACGTCGGGTAAAAGAATTATGTGAAATAATACAAAACAACGTAATAGTATAAAAGTAGGTGTATTGACAGGAAAGAGAAGTATTTACCAGAGGTGAGGATTAGTAGGATACAGAACAAGGTAATTAGTATACAGTATCGTCGTAGAGACGTGATAGATTGACTAGTAGAACACTTCCGGTGCAATACCGGAAATACCTCCGACTGACTCGCTCACTCGACTTCCTTCCTCGAGGTATAATCACTACTATTTTATTTAGTGATTCGAATAGTCCATTTCCGTGGAAAGGTGGAGAGCGCCCCAACAATTATTTTCTAATGTTAAACCTTGCTCTTTTCTCTGAAATTTTCACCATATCCTTTAACCACCTCTCTCCTCCTCTCCCATTTTCCTCTTTTTGTTCAATTTCTCATTTTCTCTAACCCCTTTACCTCGCACACAAAGTTTACCAATATAAAGAAGCGAATTTTCCATTTCCCTTCAAAAAATAGCTAAAATGTGAGTAAAACAAAGAGGTAGTGACAGCGTATATATATTTATATATCCAAGCAGGGCCGTAGCTGATGCAAAAAAACCCCCCCAAAAAACAAAAAAACACCGGGCACAGAGAAAATTGCCCGGATTTATGAGTTGACAATGTGACGACGTCATTAGTGTCATCCGTTTCCAGAAACTATGATTTTTGCGGATTTTTTTGGCTATTCCGATGGAAATTAGGCACGGAACGTGAACGAAAGCAGGGAATCGGGTTCGGACTTTCTGAGTATAACCAGTCTTTTTTCCCAAAATTAATAAATAAACAAACAGATTTTTACTGCGTTCATTCGGATGTTTTCTTCGTTTTTCTTTCTTTCTTTCTTTCTTTCTTTCTTTCTTTCTTTCTTTCTTTGTGAATAGTTTAGTTTGATTTCTGATGAAAACATTTTTCATTGCCCGGATTTTCACTATGATTGCACGGGTCGGCCCGGACCCGTGCCCGGTGTGCCCCGGACCCGTGCCCGGTGTGCCCCGGACCCGTGCCCGGTGGGCCCGGTGGGCCCGGTCGTCAGATACGGCCATGTATCCAAGTGCATAAAGAACGAAGAAAGCGTTAACAACGTTCAAAACATTAATTTACAACAGTGCTCAGTATAGAAATAAAGCTACGAATAACTATTATAAATCATAGATTAAAACATGTACAAATCATAATTTACGACGAAAAGTGTACATTTTGTTTCGACATCGAAAGAACAATGTCTCATCAGGTAGTTAATAATGATCGTAATAAGCGTTATTTTTTTAAAAATTCAAAAATAAAGGGGAAGTAAGATTTTTGAATTTTTGAATTTTTTAAAAATATACGTTTGTTACAATCATTATTAACTACCTGCCTGATGAGACATTGTCCTTTCAATGTCGAAACAAAATGTACCCTTTGTAGTGGTTTGTAATTTTTACATGTTTTACATAACAGTCCAGTACTCATTTCTTTGTTTCCACCGAAATCTTCTTGTCTCAAAAGCCTCTGCTTAGCTTTTGAAAATCTTCCTTGACCATGCCGATTCGCCTTCGGGTGTCTGTGTCGCACTTTCCGTCAGAACACGCCCCAGATATTTAAATATCCACACCTGCTTGATTTTAGTATCCCCGTCCTGTAGTTGGCATTTTGGGCTCCTCTTTTTATTGATGCCCAGGCATTCAGTTTTCTTGTAGTTTATGTTTAGTCATTTCTTCTCGCTTTCTTTTGCTACTTTCTGTAGGTCTTGTAGTTTCCTTTCCGTGTCTTGTTTGATTTTAATATCTCAGGCCTGTAGTTGGCATTTTGGGCTCCACTTTTTACTGATGACCAGGCATTCATTTTTCTTGTAGTTTATGTTTAGTCCTTTCTTCTCGCTTTCTTTCACTACTTTCTGTCGGTCTTGTAGTTTCCTTTCCGTGTCTTGTTTAATTTTAGTATCTCCGGCCTGTAGTTGGCATTTTGGGCTCCTCTTTTTACTGATGACCAGGCATTCAGTTTTCTTGTAGTTTATGTTTCGTCCTTTCTTCTCGCTTTCTTTCGCTACTTTCTGTAGGTCTTGTAGTTTCCTTTCCGTGTTTTGTTTGATTTTAGTATCTAAGGCCTGTAGTTGTCAATTTTGGCTTCTCTTTTTCCTGATGACCAGGCTTTAGTTTTTCTGTTGTATATTTTACTCCTTTCTTTCGCTATTTTTAAATTATTTTCTATAGGAGGTCTTGTAGTTTACTTTCCGTGCCAGCTATCAGCACTGTGTTATCTGTGCATCTTCAGAAATCTATGTACATAAAGGCTTTTAAGCATAAACAGACTGATATATAATATGTTAATATATGTGGGTGCTAATGTGCGTGTATTTGGGTAGGCGTATGCGTGTGTGTGACTATATTTTATGAGCGTGTTTGTGAATGCGGATGCCTACTTATGCGAGTGTGTATGTGCTTGAGTGTTTCCGTTTATTTATGTATGCATATGCATTTTTTGTGTATGGGTATGTATAGCCCTGCTTTAATTCTCATGTGTGTATATTTATGCGTGTGTCATTGTGAGTGTTATAAACAATGTCTCAGCATGGCGCTACTCACCGATATTCATCTTTCGTGGGGGCGACAGGAAAGAAAAGGACGGGAGACGGAATAAAAATAATTCAAGAAGCGATGACTAAACATCGCAACAACATTTCTTTCTATATATATATATATATATATATATATATATATATATATATAATGAAATATTTATAGATATTGATACAAGCTGGAATGTTTCGTATATATATATATATATATATATATATATATATATATAATTTATTTGTTTAAGCATTATTTGTAATTATAATTTTTAGCAAATACAATTTCAGAAATTTTTACCAAATCTGTTACGAAATGTATTAACTCCGACATATTTTAATTTATTTGTTTAGTCATTAATTTTAAAAGATAATCGTATTTGAGTAGATATATTTTTTTAAGAATTAGACATTATTTATATCCATAGGCTTGAATATATATATATATATATATATATATATATATAGAGAGAGAGAGAGAGAGAGAGAGAGGTGGGGGAGAGAGAAAAATACTACAGTTAAATATTTATATATAAATATGATATTTAGAGATATTAAAATAGCTCTTTCACGTTTTTGGATATATACATACACACACACACACACACACACACACACACACACACACACACACACACACACACATATATATATATTGTATCGAGGCAGCAGATAATGAATGTCTATTATGTTTAATCAAGAGCTGTTTTAAACATCGTATTTGGGCTTTTATTTCAGGTGAAAATTAAAACAGAAATTCACCAAAATTTTATTTATTTTTATTCAGTTGGTTCTAAGTATTACAAATTTACAAACTGCGTTTGCTATTTGGTAACTGTTGTCGTTGCTTAGCAAAGTTTTATGTCAACACAAGATAAAATCGTCTTTGCTGGTGAATGTTTTTAAGTTACCATCCTTGTAACCTCTCTGAAGATGGCTCATGTGAGCCGAAAGCTTAGAACCAACTTAATAAAAAATTATCAAGTTTCTATCCCGCCAGAAGCAAGTGAATGGCTAGCCACACTGATGAGCTGTGATACAGCGAAACAGGCCTGTATGTGGATGACTAATATATATATATATATATATATATATATATATATATGCACTACCGTCCATATTTATTAGGCCATCCCAGTTTAAACCACAAAATGACGAAACCTGACCGATTTAGTGTCAATTGGATTCATTACTCCCCAAGCCACGGGCGTCTGGAACCAGAGAAGGGAAACTTTAGCGTATTATATATAAGCGGTGTATACACACGCCAGCCACCGAGAGAACTCAATTCATTATTAAAGAGTAATGCGTAAATTGCAGAAGTGGTAATGTTTATAAAATTTCCCTCTCTAGAGAGCTTAATCGTAATGAGAGCATAATGTAATATATTTAATAAATGGCTGACTACCCGTATTCAAGGATACCCGTCTACCAGTTTCTGGCAAAGATTACGTTATCTCGCTTGATTAACAGTCTGAACAATGCCAGGATGCTCAAACCCTCGATCACTATGACTTCTGACTTCTGACTTCTGACTTAGCACAAATCACTGACAGACTTTCAAAGGAATGGGTCAACCTTGATTTTCACATTGTAAAGGTACCGCACGCTTGAATCACTTCCTTCAAACCCCGAACATCAAAAAGTCACCTTCCTGACAAATCGACCATTGTGAGATTCGATCCCGGGCTTCATGGTCAGAAAGAGAACGTTCTAATCACTCATCCACGCTCCCATATATATATATTTGTAAAAATATACTCAGTTATGATCTGAGATTAACATCTCCTGACTTTGGACTACACATGAAGGAGTTCTAAAACTAAAATATTCTGTTAATCGTTTTGAATGATTTGTGAGCGTTTTTTATAGTTGCCAACCCTGTTTGTTTATTGATACGTAATTTAGAATGAAGCTCATTTCGTCTTTTTGCCTTGCTAAAGTCCATCACAGGACGAAACGCGTAGGCGATTTAAAATACAGTTTTCCTCTTGTGTTCTTTTTATTTAACCACACACACATACACACGCGTGTGTGTGTGTGATGAAAACGCGCGGGTATATTAAAAAAAAATTTGGGAAGCGAGTCGTGTCGCGAATTCAGCACCACCGAGTTGTTTAAACCTGCCCATCACTGAAAATATCTGAGCCACCTACAACTGATGCTTATTAGCAAGAGGATTGGATGAACGTATCACAGGTGATAATCACAGTCTGTAAGATTTCTTACATGCGAGATTTCAGGCTTGTGTTAATCTCAAAGAATATAATAATGTATTCCTATGACGTTTTAGTATTGTTGACACCTCTCTTCTTTTTAAAACTAGAAATGTATTGACTATGTATGTGGAATGGCGCTGTGGGGCAGTGGATATCGATTCAGAACGAGAATTTTGACAGCCGAGTTCGAATCCGCGTTGAATTTGTTGCATTCACTAAAGCACAATTACTCTTAGGAAAAGTATTTTTCCGTCTCTTCCCTGCAGCTATGTGTTAAATAGTAAGACAACTGAGTTCTGTAGCCTTGGTTGGCATCCAATCTGCCGTAGAAAGCAATGGCAATCTACTGTGGCAAGATCTTATGCCCAGTCAGTCATCTTTCTTTCGAGACATGATCGACTAAGTCTGTATCACGTATGGCACTTAACTGACTGGTATGCAATTACTTGCAATTAAACTGCTATATTATCTGGTCATTTAATTTTGAGTAAATTCAGGATCATATGCTCAGGTTGGTTGCAATTTTATTTTCAATCACTATATGACATCATTTTCCTTTAGAAGTATATATATATATATATATATATATATATATATATATATATATATATAGTTACGTGAAATAATAAATATACATAATATATACGCCGGCGAGAGAGTGACTGCAGGCGGCCTGCCATCGATCACATTACATATTCTCTGTAGTATTTTGTCAAGAACCCCGAGAAGAATAGCAGGGACACTCGACCAGATGTGACAGCAGTATTCAATACACAGGCTGATGGTAGATTTATATATATGCAGGATAGATTCAGACGGGAAAAAATTCCGGGCCCTACACAGAAAACCGACTTTCATAGCAGCGGATTTAACAATGGATTATAGTCATTCCACTTGAGATCCGTTGAGAGTGTGAGGCCAAGGAGGCGTAGTGTTTTACTCTCTGTGAGGCAAGCCTGTTCCATGCTAATGGGAGGTAGGTGCGATTGTTTATGATGGTTAATTGATAGCAGCTTCGTTTTGGAAGCATTAAAATTTACGAGCCATTTCTTACCCCAGTCCACTACGGATTGGAGATCCTTTTCAAGCTCGTCAGCGAGGCTTGCTTTGTCGCCCACACCAGATTTTTGATCGAGGCGAGAGTAAACTATGGTGTCATCGGCGTACATACCTACTTGGGATCTTATGGCATCGGGGATATCATTAATGTAGATCAGAAAGTGCGTAGGACCTAGGATAGAGCCATGAGAGACACTTGCGTTCGTGTGGTAGTTTTGGGAGGCATGTCCGTTTAATACCACCTTCAATGTGCGGTTAGAGAGGAATGACTGGATTAGGTCAAACAAATGTCCAGTTATACCATTGCTCCGCAGTTTGCCAGACTCTGTCGTACGCTTTGGAGATATCCAAGGCAACAGTTCGGGCTTCGCCATTCTTGTCGAGAGCCTGGTATATATACTCGTTGATGGTCGTTAGCATATCAGCAGTAGACCTGGTGAAGCGGAAACCATACTGTTTATCTGAGAAAAGCCTGTGGGCTGTGAGATGCTGAACCACCTCGGCGTTGATAATGGCTTCGAACACTTTGCCAAATATCGGAAGAAAGCTGATAGGGCGGTAATTTGCGGGGTCCGAGGATTCTCCAGAATTCTTAAATATCGGAACTACAGAGGAAGACTTCCAACAGACAGGAAAGCAGGAAGCAGATAGGAAGAAGTTGTAGAGCTTAGATAGAACAGAGGAGAGTTCAGGGGTACAATTTCTTCAAGACTATGATTGGGATTCCGTCCCCTCCGCTCGCGGGTCAAGTTTTGAGATTATGTTACAGACCAGCGAGGGTGTAATGTGGACGTCATTCAGTTCAGCCTCATTTCTAAGTGAGAAGTCGGGTGTAGAAGCTCCAGACGAATCCAGTCTCGAATTGGTCGAGAATCTGCGAGCAAAGCATTCAGCCTTGTCCGCTGAGAAGGTGAGGACCTCAAATTCATTGATTAGGGTGGGTATTATTGAGGTATTAATCTTGTTAAGCACGCTTTTACAGAGCCGCCGGTAATCTTTGGCGCTGAACTTACAGAATGCTATGCATTGCTTCATTCTGGCAGCAAACAACATCTTAGCTTCGTTTAGTATCTTTTTACACTTATTACGAGCTGAGGCGAAAAGACGCCTCTTTTGGTCCGACGGGTAGCTTCGATAGAGCCGGAAGAAATGATTCCGGTTGGCAATGGCGGCCGAGCAAGCGGGCGAGAACTAGGGAGACGAATGGGATTTAAACTGAAATTTCCTGGCAAGGATGAAAGCATCCATGTCAGCCTTAACCCAAGAGGAGACCTCAGATGCACAGTCTTCGACGGGAAGACTAAAAACTTTGTTCCAAGGGACATCACACGGGAAGTCTCGGAACGAATCCCAGTCTGCTCTTTGGTAGCAATAGGATATTCTGCTGGTTTGGGTTTCTTGGGTAGAGTGGGAGTGGAATGAAATGTTGACGGAAACTACGGCGTAGTCAGAGTTTCCGAGAGGGCAGAGCTGCCTGGAAGTGCAAAAGTCTGGGATAGAAGTGAAGCAGAGGTCTAGTTATGAGTCCCTTCTGTTCGGGTTATTGGAGAAACGCGTGGGGAAGTCCACCACTTGCGTAAGAGATGGGGTGATTGAAAAATTCATGGTGTGGACACTAGCAAGGTCGGTGACAGAGTTTTCCAGCCACTTGGTGTGGTGGGCGTTAAAGTCACCGAACACAAATATATATTGGCAGATGGATGAGAAGAAATGGCCTTGTCGATATTGTTAAAGATGCTATCAAGTACCGAACAGTCAGAGGAGGAGGGGGAGCGGTAGAGAAAGAAGAGATAGCTAATCGAGCTTAGAAGTGAGAGACGGAAGCACATGAAAGAATGATCCATGGATTCAAGAGATGTGACTCTAGCTAGAGGGAGGTGATCGCTGACATAAACACCAAATAGACCAGTTACCAACCATCACCTGGCAAAGTACAAATCATAGTTTTGAAACATCAAAGCTTCTGTGTAGCAATGTAAAATTCTTTTTTACTATAATCATTTATAATAAATAAGATTATCTTAAAGTATTGCTCTAATTTGTATTGAGCACATTTTAAAAAAGGAAATGATACGACCTGTTGATTTTTACTCAATTGATTCTTACTCTTGCTTATATATATATATATATATATATATATATATATATATATATATAATAAAATCGACTCTGTACGTATCGAAATCTTAAAATCTTACACAAGTAATTTTTAAGGACCACGAATAACCGGCAGAATCTAACTCCGTTATTGTCCGCCGCTATAAAGCTTTGGACAATGAGGGAAAAAAAAAGAAAACTGCGGAGCACCGACAATACATACAGCACTTCACAGCAAAGAAAAACACCCCTCAAACGGAACGAACCACAAAGACAGAAAAGTGCTCGATACAAAACTAACCAAAAAGGATTAACCAAGAGGCAGTGACGTAGAGCAAAAACACACGAGAAAAAATCGCAAGATCGCCAAGACCTACCGCGGTTTCGCACAACGGCTCGTCAGGGCAAAGGCAGACCAAGGACTAATCAAATAAATGATAGGTGTCTATTTATTTGATTAGTCCTTGGTCTGCCTTTGCCCTGACGAGCAGTTGTGCGAAACCGCGGTAGGTCTTGGCGATCTTGCGATTTTTTCTCGTGTATATATATATATATATATATATATATATATATATAAACGAAATTGGTTATAAACAACCGACAATGTGAAATGATTTGTTTGAACATTATTTTTGATCGATACTCGTATTTAAGTAGATATTCTTTTTATAATTGAACAGAATTATATATTTATTTCAACCGGACTGATTATTCACGATAATTTTTTGTTACGAAAAATTTGTGTCATTCGGCAGAATTCATTAGTCGAGAGGTCTAAGACGCCCCAGAACAGTTGGTGGCTTCCCCTATGTGGATAGGGGTCGCAGGTTCGAATTTCGTTAATCTTCGTTAATTTCCGTAACATGTTTACATTTGTTGACATTACGATACATTTCAGAGCAGATATGGTTATTACGATAAATCGAAAATTGTGTTATATTGGCTTGATTTGATTTCATTTAGACTGATCGTCATTCGTGGTCGAGAGATCTAAAACGCGCCAGATCAATTAGTGTCTTCCCGAATGTGAATGGGGGTCGCAGGTTCGAATCCTGCCGAATTACACACATTTTCGTAACAAAAATAATAAGTTTTTATAATGAAAACATAGTTTACTGCAGCACAAGAGTTGTTGTGTTTTGGTGTCTGCTTATTAGCACATCGTTGGACAGTAAAATATTTTTTGTGAGGAATTATTATACATAGAAACTTAAAAACAACACAATTTTTACCATATCCAGACATCTAAGGCAAGGGTGGAATTCGAAGTGTTTGTCTTAACCAATGGTCATGATGAAGTGAAGGATTTAGATTAAAGGATAGTGGAGTAGAGAAATGTAATGACATAAAAACCCAGACACTATTGATGTCAGCAATGAAACATTTAAATGTATACATATGTATCTTTGCATGTCTGCAAAGGTGTCATGTGTATTAGTGAAATGGTTACAGGATTTCATTTAAGTTGTTATCATTTAAAGTGGTGAAAAATTATAAAGACGGAAAAGTGTTAAAAGTAATGTACGCCAAAGATATGTAGTCGACTTAATAAATGTTCTATCCGTTAACCGAAACAAATTAATTATCAGAAGATTGGAAAATCAATATATTAATGCTAGAGGGAGGGTTATAGATTAAGGAATCTAGTTATATTATACTAGAAAATAAATTAACTATACCCTAGGGTATTTAGACGATGATGACAGATGGAAGTTACTCCATTACGTTTGTTTAGCAGGTTTAATTTTTGGGAATTTTATAATTTGCAATTTTTTTATGTAAACATAAAAAACATGCCTTATTTACAATTTTTGCTTTTTTTTTCTCATATTTTCCATTTTACGGTAGGTGGTTTAATGGCTTCTTTTAATAGCCAGTAATATGTGGAAAGTGATGTGCTATTGCAGTAAACCTTATTATTAAAAGGTAAGCTGTGCTGAAAATAGCGGGTTTTAAATGAGTTTTTAGTACAACATATATAGATTACTGTAGGATTTTCTATGTATAAAAAGCCTTTGAAATTTGAAAAAGAAAGCACTCGATCGGCGGTCGAGAGCGAGGGAAAATTTACTTGCCCCAAAATGATTTTACTCGACCGACTCCATTTTCTTAATAGTCGCCTGACGTCAAGATAGCGTGAATCGCAGACGAAAAACACAGAATTAAATTTTAATTAAAATTTCGAACTTGTTAGAAAGGATTTAAATTTAAAAAAATAATAACAAAATTTGATCTCTTCTTTTAATAATAGCATAAACATTTTGATGATAAAACTTTGTTTTTATTAAGTTTTCACATCATATGCTGTTTTTTGGCAATTGAGTGGAGGTACCTAAATTAGTAGTTTCTTTCTTCCGTTGGTCTACAACCTCCATCTCATAGATGATAAAATAATAACAAATCTGATTTTCTCAACGATTTTCTATAGAAAGAATTACTTACTTGTATAATTTGTTTTTCGGTGCGTGGTTGAAAGAAGTACGTGTATTATTTTTTTCTTTCAAATGTTCGTTTTACTTTTCGTAAGCGGGGAGGAAATATAGAGTTCATTAATGTCATTGTAGGTCATTCTAAGTAACTTGTGAATCTGCAATGGCATACGTAAGTAACTTGTGAATCTGCATTGCAATCTGCAATGGGTTGTAAAAGAAATCAGATTTCCTTTTATTTTTAATCGACCGCGGGCGAGTAAAACAATAATCGGCTGAGTTGGAATCTCAAAGGCTGCGTATAAACAGAGCTTAGGTATACTGTAGAGTTAGTTAAACATTTCTTTTGTAATGGACACTCAATCGAGAATTGCAACTATTGCTCTATTTAATTATCATTAATTATCTTAGGGTGTTGTTGATTGCTTAGGTTGTTATATTGGCTTAAAATTCTATTATTATGTTTTTTGATGGTCTTCTCAAGGTTATCCATACACCTATAACTTAATCTAAGAGTATTTCTGTTAAATATTTTGCTAAGGGTATTATTTTTAGGGAAGTGTTTCTCAAGTAACTTGAGGAATTTATGTCCGGTTGTTTATAGAGCTCGAATTCATAATGGTGTTAGATTTTACTTTGGAAGCCCTTCCAACAGGTGAAAGATAAGATTTAACAAACACCTGTTGTTTTTAAACAACAGTAAATACTTTATTCATACATGATTGGAAATGAAAAACAATAGTAAAAACCCAACTATTATCTGGAATATCGTAGCTAAATCCAAACATTACAATGGAAAAGAAGACCAATGTACTCTATGCCTTTTAGAAAAACTTGTCATCTTAAACCATATCAAGAATCCAAAATTGCTTAATAAAAAAGTGATTTCATGACCACATGCTATCATAGAAAAAATACCTACTTAAATTCTTAGACCCAGATTAATATAGATCCTCTTTACGTTTGCCTATTTCTTTTTTCTTTCCCCCGCAGTGTTACTATTATGAATTTAAACCCCTTTTATTTTTGCTCCTTGCATTTTTAATTTTTAATTCTAAATTTTACCTCTTAATTTTTCTTTTTTTTAAACTTATTTTTACTTTTATTTCAAATATAAATTTTAATTTTAAAATTTAATTTTTAATTTTGTTATTAAAAAGCAGTAACTTAATTTTATAAGATTTAATTCCCATGAACATCGAGTGAACTTAAATTCAAATCTATTAAACTGTCAGTTTGTAATATGCATCTGATGGTTGCATAACGCATGAAACTTTTAAAAACCTCGAACTTGAAATAAAACTCATCGCTTGATAAGACAGAGAGAGTGCCGAAACAAATTGGAGACTTTTGTAGTGATATAACGTATTTATATATATATATATATATATATATATATATATATATATATATATATATATATATATATATTTTAATTCAGATACTTCAATCCAAGGGAAAAAAGCAGGAAGGTAAATTCCAAAAAACCCGATCAAAATTAATATTAAAAATTTATTTTAATATTAAAAAATGATACAGGAAGAGAGCTCCATGTAATAAAATATTACAGAGCAAATATAAATTAAAAAAGGATTAATTCAAAGATGTTGAATGGCCATTTCGATATGAAGATCCCCACGGGGGACGACACATCACCTTGAAAGGTTTTTTCTGTTGCTGAGGTGATGTGTCGTCCCCCGTGGGGATCTTCATATCGAAATGGCCATTCAACATCTTTGAATTAATCCTTTTTTAATATATATATATATATATATATATATATATATATATATATATATATATATATATATATATATATATTATAAAAAAAACTTTTCATCTTAAACCATATCAATAATCCTAATTTGCTTTATAAAAAAAGTGATTTATGACCACATGCTGTCATGAAATACACACTTAAATTCATAGATCCAGAATGATATAGATTTCTCGTACGTTTACTTCTTTCTTTCTTTCTTTTGCAATATTACTTTAAACAATACTTCTTTCTTTCTTTCTTTCTTTTTTTCTTTTTTCTTTTTTCTTTCTTTCTTTCCTTCTTTCATCTTTCTTTCTTTCTTTTTCTTTCTTTCGTTCTTTCTTTCTTTCTTTCATTTTTCTTTCTTTCTTTCTTTCGTTCTGTCTTTCTTTCTTTCTTTCTTTTGCAATATTACTTTAAACAATACTTCTTACTTTCTTTCTTTCTTTTTTTCTTTTTTCTTTCTTTCTTTTTTCTTTCTTTCTTTCCTTCTTTCATCTTTCTTTCTTTCTTTCTTTTGCAATATTACTTTAAACAATATTCTTTCTTTCTTTCTTTTTCTTTTTTCTTTTTCTTTCTTTCTTTCCTTCTTTCATTTCTTTCTTTCTTTCTTTCTTTTTCTTTCTTTCGTTCTTTCTTTCTTTCTTTCATTTTTCTTTCTTTCATTTTTCTTTCTTTCTTTCTTTCTTTCTTTCTTTCTTTCTGTCCTTCTTTCTTTCTTTCTTTTGCAATATTACTTTAAACAAGACTTCTTTCTTTCTTTTTTCTTTTTTCTTTCTTTCTTTCCTTCTTTCATCTTTCTTTCTTTCTTTTTCTTTCTTTCGTTCTTTCTTTCTTTCTTTCTTTCATTTTTCTTTCTTTCATTTTTCTTTCTTTCTTTCTGTCTTTCTGTCTTTCTTTCTTTTGCAATATTACTTTAAACAATACTTCTTTCTTTCTTTTTTCTTTTTTCTTTCTTTCTTTTTTTCTTTCTTTCTTTCCTTCTTTAATCTTTCTTTCTTTCTTTCTTTTGCAATATTACTTTAAACAATACTTCTTTCTTTCTTTCTTTTTTCTTTTTTCTTTCTTTCTTTCCTTCTTTCATCTTTCTTTCTTTCTTTCTTTTTCTTTCTTTCGTTCTTTCTTTCTTTCATTTTTCTTTCTTTCATTTTTCTTTCTTTCTGTCTTTCTTTCTTTTGCAATATTACTTTAAACAATACTTCTTTCTTTCTTTCTTTCTTTTTTCTTTCTTTCTTTCTTTCCTTCTTTCATCTTTCTTTCTTTCTTTCTTTCTTTCTCAATATTACTGTTAACAATACTTCTTTTTGCTCGCTACAGTATTTATTTTTTAATTCATAATTTTTCTTTTCATTTTTCTTTTATTTTAGTTCATCGTATTTTTATTTTGAATTATAAAATTTGAATTTTGTCTACATTTTTATGCACATGTAATATTTGAATATTTAAATCAATACTCATGGTTTACGTCCCTTTGATTTTTAATTGCATATTATTATTTTATACTTTTATTTTAAATTTTAAGTTTTTGTCTACATGTAACCCAAGAATATTTAAATTTTTAATCTTGTTATTAAAAAGCAGTAACTTAACTTTATAAAATTTAATTGCAATGAACAACGAGTGAACTTAATTCAGATTTGTTAAAATATCAGTTTAAAATATGCACCTGATGATTGCATAATGCATGAAACTCCGAGTCGTGCCATAGACGGAGGGTAATATGTATATTTATTAATATATATATAATACAGCTCTGTTCATACATTGAGCACTGTTTTATTAACACCTGAATAATAATACTATAAATATGTACACCCTCTTCATATGTATATTTATTAATTTACGTCACTATATATATATATATATATATATATATATAGGAAAAACTACTAAAAAGTTGTAAGTTTAAAAATGTATTTTTTGACAGTATTTATTTATTTCTGTTATTATATTTGATATTTCAGACCGTCCTCGGCCTTTCATCAGAAACAAATGATTTTAAAATTTAAATTAGAAACGTTTTCGCGATGAGCGTTCGAGGAGAGATTGTTTACATCACGTGACGCAGAAAGCGACAGATTTAAAAAAAAATTTTTTGTAAACGTAAACCGATCTTTAATAATACTTATAAATGTTGTTTTAAAGAAAATTTTTTAAGTGTATCTAAAAAATGTTTAACTATTGAAATATTTATAAAGACTATATATATATATATATATATATATATATATATATATATATATATATATACACTAACGGTTATAATTATTAGGCAAGCCTAGTTTAAAAAAATTATGTGTTTCATACTATTTTTAGTATTTGCTGAGAAGTGGATGACTCTAAATGAAAATAGAATGATTCTTTTGTTAATATTACCTTGAAAAATTTTACAAGGCGAGCCTTTGCTTCGGCCAGCCAATAAGAAGCGAAAGAGAGCACAAAAAATGGACACCAGAACAGTTCATTTGATGCACATGTTATTGTGCAGCATTAACAAAAGAACCATTCTGCTTTCATTTACAATTATTCACTTGGCAATAAATACTAAAAGTAGTATGAAATACATAATTTCTTTTAAAAAACTGGGGTGGCCTAATAATTATGGCCGGTAGTTTATATATATATATATATATATATATATATATATATAGGAAAAACTATTAAAAAGTTGTAAGTTTAAAAATGTATTTTTTTTGACAGTATTTGTTTATTTCTATTATTATATTTTATTTTTCAGACCATCCTCGGTCCTTCATCAGAAACAAATGATTTTAAAATCATCAGAAACAAATGATTTTAAAATCATTTGTTTCTGATGAAGGACCGAGGACAGTCTGAAAAATAAAATATAATAATAGAAATAAACAAATACTGTCAAAAAAATACATTTTTAAACTCACAACATGTGTATGTGTGTGAGAATGCAGACAAAAGGAAAACTTATCTTGACAATGTCTCTCAGAGGAGGAAACGTGTTGGTAAAGTTAAGACTTTTGTGTCTTTATTTATATTTTCCATATATGGTTACACTTTGTCTGAAATTTACTCAAGAACACACACACAGATACACACACACTACTGTAAATGATATATTTTGTGAATACACGCGTTTGAGTGGACATTTTTTATTATAAGTGTACTAGTATGGGCATTCTTAAGTGTGTCTTAATTATCGAATTTATTGGGGAGAGTGAAAAAAAAATCAACAATTATTGCGATTTCTTGTCGTCTTTTAACGATAGCAACATCAACCTTATCAGACTATACGAAAGGATCCTACACAAAATAGACAAAACTTGTCAATATTATTAAACGAAACCTGTATTAATGAAATAATGCTGCCAAAACACACACAAACACACAATATATATATTTGTGTGTGTGTGTGTACATGCATGTATCTGTCCATGTTCATCCATTTTTTGTCACACACCATCATCGATCTATCCTATCTATCTATCTATCTATCTATCTATCTATCTATCTATCTATCTATCCCAGTCTATATATATCTATCTATCTATCTATCTATCTATCTATCTATCTATCTATCTATCTATCTATCTACGAAATCATCCATCAATAATCATGTACAGTAGAAATGTAAGTTGCAAAGACTCGTATCCTTCTCCATCTCCTCCTCCTCCTCCTCTCGCCCGCGTCACGCCCCGATGGAGACAGGCAAAGAAGTAGACGACATTCTGAGACTAGAAGCTCAAGTCAAGCGCATCACAAACTTTATAATAACTGAAATGCTTCGCTGCTGTTTGCCTTCTGCTTCCGTCCGGTCTTGGATCGTTTTGCCTCGCAATCACATTTTGTTTTCTGAAGTGGACACCGTGTTACCGCTTATTGTTGCCTTTTCTCTCTACCAACCGACTTGGATTTGCTTGCAACTCTCGGGGTTTTCGTGTTCGAAGATTAGACACAAGAGTGATTTGTATTTTCACATCAATACATAAAGAAGGGAATCCAGGCTGAAAAAGAACCTCTACTTATGTTTTTTACAGCCATAAGTCAGCTTCCATGTACAGGGACACTGCCATCAATTCGTCTATTGTCTATCCTCCTTTTAACCTCTCTATCTTTCTCTCTCTACATGCATATATATATACATATATATATATATAAGTTATATATATATATATATATATATATATATATATATATATATATATATATATATATATATATATATATATATATATATATATATATATAAGGGGCGATTATATCCAGATGCTAGAAGTTAAAGAAGGGGAAATTCTATTTTCAGGGATTCGTTGTACACTGGTGTACCCTAAAAAAAAATTACAAGGTGTATCTTTGGTATGTAGCTGATCATGTACATGCCAGTTGAAATGTCTTCAGAGGTTATTTATTCGATAGAAAGAACCGTGAACATTTCACGATTTTCCTACTGGAATTTTCTGAGTAATGTTCATTCTTAAGTTAATGATTGAATAAGGCTACAGTGAGTTCCACGACAATAAAAATCCCCACCCCCGTAGAAATTCCTCCATCGCATCGTTAAATATTTGAGCGTAACAACTTTAACAAAATATTGCAATAAAAATCATAAATATGAATGCTTGTTATTATTTTAAGAAGTAAGGGGGTACAAATAAAAAGTTTGAAATTGACAATTGTTTCCATTCCACCGAAACAGACATTAAGCAATTCTTTCTTTCTTTCGTTTTCTCACTGAAACCAAGTAGCGTCTCTGGTATGTCTTTCCTGTCTTTCCATGAGATCAAAATGGAATGATCTATTATTTAAGAGGTATGAGAAAGAAACATCCAAACCTACTCTCTTTCTTTCTTTCTTTCTTTCTTTCTTTCTTTCTTTCTTTCTTTCAATCATTTCCTCCCTGATATCAGGATCGATGACGCTAGTCGATTAATGAGAAACACACTGAGCCTCAATCGCCTCAAACTCTTAACCGATTTGAAGTGAAATGGCAACACCGAATCGATAGCTAT
This sequence comes from Ascarosepion bandense, assembly GCA_037127315.1. Classification (NCBI taxonomy): domain Eukaryota; kingdom Metazoa; phylum Mollusca; class Cephalopoda; order Sepiida; family Sepiidae; genus Ascarosepion; species Ascarosepion bandense. Next base: position 1,225,318 of record JBBBDQ010000709.1, read on the forward strand.
AAAGATATTTATATAGAATCTATATAAATGTTATCATTTACTGTCAACCTACTTTTGGACCACCCTATATATATATATATATATATATATATATATATATATTTAATTGTCAATGTAATAATTGTATTAGTAAATATAATTGTATATGCAATCTCAAAATAAATGTTATCATTTACTGTCCACCTACTTTTGGACCACCCCGTATATATATATTTAATTGTCAATGTAATAATTGTATTAGTAAATATAATTGTATATGTAATTTCAAAATAAATGTTATCATTTACTGTCCACCTACTTTTGGACCACCCTATATATATATATATATTTAATTGTCAATGTAATAATTGTATTAGTAAATATAATTGTATATGCAATCTCAAAATAAATGTTATCATTTACTGTCCACCTACTTTTGGACCACCCCGTATATATATATTTAATTGTCAATGTAATAATTGTATTAGTAAATATAATTGTATATGCAATCTCAAAATAAATGTTATCATTTACTGTCCACCTACTTTTGGACCACCCCGTATATATATATTTAATTGTCAATGTAATAATTGTATTAGTAAATATAATTGTATATGTAATTTCAAAATAAATGTTATCATTTACTGTCCACCTACTTTTGGACCACCCTTATATATATATATATATTTAATTGTCAATGTAATAATTGTATTAGTAAATATAATTGTATATGCAATCTCAAAATAAATGTTATCATTTACTGTCCACCTACTTTTGGACCCCAATTTCCCCGTAATTTAAAATAAATTATATTTAATTGTTTTGGCCAACCCCTGTAATTTAATTCGTATTAGTAAATATAATTGTATATGTAATTTCAAAATAAATGTTATCATTTACTGTCCACCTACTTTTGGACCACCCTATATATATATATATATTTAATTGTCAATGTAATAATTGTATTAGTAAATATAATTGTATATGCAATCTCAAAATAAATGTTATCATTTACTGTCCATTTACTTTTGGACCACCCTTCTATATATATATATATATATATATAATTGTCAATGTAATAATTGTATTAGTAAATATAATTGTATATGCAATCTCAAAATAAATGTTATCATTTACTGTCCACCTACTTTTGGACCACCCTATATATATATATATATATATATATATATATATATATATATATATATTTAATTGTCAATGTAATAATTGTATTAGTAAATATAATTGTATATGCAATCTCAAAATAAATGTTATCATTGACTGTCCATTTACTTTTGGACCACCCTATATATATATATATATATATATATATATATTTAATTGTCAATGTAATAATTGTATTAGTAAATATAATTGTATATGCAATCTCAAAATAAATGTTATCATTTACTGTCCACCTACTTTTGGACCACCCTATATATATATATATATATATATATATATATATATATTTAATTGTCAATGTAATAATTGTATTAGTAAATATAATTGTATATGCAATCTCAAAATAAATGTTATCATTTACTGTCCACCTACTTTTGGACCACCCCGTATATATATATTTAATTGTCAATGTAATAATTGTATTAGTAAATATAATTGTATATGTAATTTCAAAATAAATGTTATCATTTACTGTCCACCTACTTTTGGACCACCCTATATATATATATATATTTAATTAATCAATGTAATAATTGTATTAGTAAATATAATTGTATATGCAATCTCAAAATAAATGTTATCATTTACTGTCCATTTACTTTTTGGACCAACCCTACATATATATATATATATATATATAATTGTCAATGTAATAATTGTATTAGTAAATATAATTGTATATGCAATCTCAAAATAAATGTTATCATTTACTGTCCACCTACTTTTGGACCACCCTATATATATATATATATATATATATATATATATATATATATATATATATATATATATATTTAATTGTCAATGTAATAATTGTATTAGTAAATATAATTGTATATGCAATCTCAAAATAAATGTTATCATTTACTGTCCATTTACTTTTGGACCAACCCTATATATATATATATATATATATATTTAATTGTCAATGTAATAATTGTATTAGTAAATATAATTGTATATGCAATCTCAAAATAAATGTTATCATTTACTGTCCACCTACTTTTGGACCACCCTATATATATATATATATATATATATATATATATATATATATATATATATATAATTGTCAATGTAATAATTGTATTAGTAAATATAATTGTATATAATCTCAAAATAAATGTTATCATTTACTGTCCAGCTACTTTTGGACCACCTATATATATATATATATATATATATATATATATATATATATATATTTAATTGTCAATGTAATAATTGTATTAGTAAATATAATTGTATATGCAATCTCAAAATAAATGTTATCATTTACTGTCCACCTACTTTTGGACCACCCTATATATATATATATATATATTTAATTGTCAATGTAATAATTGTATTAGTAAATATAATTGTATATGTAATCTCAAAATAAATGTTATCATTTACTGTCCAGCTACTTTTGGACCACCCTATATATATATATATATATATATATATTTAATTGTCAATGTAATAATTGTATTAGTAAATATAATTGTATATGCAATCTCAAAATAAATGTTATCATTTACTGTCCAGCTACTTTTGGACCACCCCATATATATATATATATATATATATATATATATATATATATATATATATATATATTTAATTGTCAATGTAATAATTGTATTAGTAAATATAATTGTATATGCAATCTCAAAATAAATGTTATCATTTACTGTCCACCTACTTTTGGACCACCCTATATATATATATATATATATATATATATATATATATATTTAATTGTCAATGTAATAATTGTATTAGTAAATATAATTGTAAATGTCATCTCAAAATAAATGTTATCATTTACTGTCCATTTACTTTTGGACCACCCTGTATATATTATGGAAAGGAATATTATTAATTTGCTAGAAATGCCGATTTTCCTATTTTAATTTCATAAATTATATGATTTAAATTAATGACTGTTTAAGCCTCTGGCAAAATCTAGAACAATAGAATCGCCATAGAAATTCCCTTATCGCGTCGATATTTGAGCTTAAAATAATCAAAGAAATATTTTCAGGACCAATCATAAACAAGAATAAGGGGATAAAAATAAAACGATTTGAAAGTGAAAACTTTTTCCATCTCTCTAAAACAGACTTTAGAAATTCTTCCTTTCGTTTTCTCACTGAAACCAAGTAGCGTCTCTGATATGTCTTTTCCGTCTTTCCATGAGATCAGAACGGTATAGTCTGTTATTTATGATGTATTGGAAATGATCGTGCTAAGGGAAGACCTTAACCATTTGATCACAGATACTGGCTAACAGAAGAACTTTAGATTTACTCGTTAGACCTACTTATCTATGATCAAGTCATTAAAACATCGTCCTTGTCAAACAGGCTCCTGAGAATATAATGGGTTGTGAATTCAATTCTCGTCAGTGGCTACCTTTTTTTATTCCCGATCCACGTTGATTGAAAAACTAGTAAAAAATAACATAAAAGATAAAATACCTTGGCAGGGAGGTCTCATCAATTTATAATTGAATTACCTAGATGTAAACGTACGTTCTATGCTAACAGTTTCTTCTCTCGTACTTCTCGTCTGTGGAACTCTCTTCCGGCTCCATACTTTCCGGCCAACGTTGATTTCCAAAAGATTAAAGACAATGTCAATCGTTATCTATTGCCTTCCTGATTATATATATATATATATATATATTTCTATTTTTGTGCTCCTTCATAATTTCTTCTGTTTTCTTATTGTTTCACACCGATTAACCCTTTGTGTCTTAGGGACTTTACTGCCTTGGATAGGGTAAATTCGATTAAAAAAATGAATCATATAAATGCCTTATCTAAAAAGTTTTGAAAACTTAAGACTATTGCTGCCATATCTGGTCGGGTGCTCTTGCTATCCACTTAGGTGTCCTCAACAAAATCCAACGGAGAATCTGTAATGTGATCGATCCCGACTTGGCAGCTAGGATACAGTCACTTTCTCACCGACGCAGTGTGGCTTCCCTGTACCTCTTCTATAAATACTTTCACGGCTTCTGCTCCGATGAACTTAACTCACTGGTGCCCCGTATATATGAATTTCCTCGCAAATTTGCAATGCGGTTCTATGACGTCACACTGCGTTTGTTATTTTTGGTAACTATTGCCGTTGCTTCTCCGAGTTTTATGTCAACACAAAATAAAATCGTCGGTGATGGTGGATGTTATTGTGTTACCGTCTTAATAACCTCTCTGAAGATGACTTATGTGTGCCGAAAGCTTAGAACCAAATTAATAAAAAATTATCCAAATGTTAGAGAATTTTTGTCTTTATTTTCACCTGAAATTAAAGCCAAAATACAATGTTTAGAAAGGCTCATGATTAAACATAATAGACATTCATTGTCTCTTATATTTAACAGTATATGTTTAGAAAATTATTTGCTGCCTCGATACAGTATATATATATATATATATATATATATATATATATATATATATATATATATTTATTTATTCCAACAAATATCTCTCAGAAATATTTCCCACTATCTTTTTTCATAATCGTTTTATAATAGTACTCCCACTGTTGCACAATGGGTTACATGGGAAAAGATCAAAAAAAAAAAAAGAAAAAAAAAGAACAATAATAACAAATAAGGTGGTAGGAAAAGGTTAAGAGAAAGATGGAAATCAAAGCGATAAAAATTCGCAGTTGACATTGCATTTAAACTCTTGGAGATTGGAGCTATCAGGGCAGCAAGTATGCGGAAGGGAGTTCCACAAGCAGAAAGTGCGAGAAAAGAAAATGTTAGAGTACAAGTGATGGCTGTATTTGGCTGTTTTGGCTGTAGAAGGATGAAACCAAGTTGTCAGTCTAGTAGCTCGAGTAAATTCCTGTAGACGGGACATCAGGGAGATAAGTCCTTCCTGAGATGTCACAGATAGATAGATAGATAGATAGATAGATAGATAGATAGATAATTAAATGGCTGAAATAAATAGATAGAGAGATAGATAGATAGATAGATAGATAGATAGATAGATAGATAGATAGATAGATGGATAGATAGATAGATAATGAAATGAGATAGATAGATAGATAGATAGATAGAATTAAATATAGATAGATAGATAAGAAATGGATAGATAGATAGATAGATAGATAGATAGATAGATAGATAGATAATGAAATGGCTGAGATAGATAGATAGATAGATAGATAGATAGATAGATAGATAGATAGATAGATAGATAGATAGATAATGAAATGGAGGAGATAGATAGATAGATAGATAGATAGATAGATAGATAGATAGATAGATAATGAAATGGCGGAGATAGATAGATAGATAGATAGATAGATAGATAGATAGATAGATAGATAGATAATGAAATGAGATAGATAGATAGATAGATAGATAGATAGATAGATTGATAGATAGATAGATAATGAAATGGCTGAGATAGATAGATAGATAGATAGATAGATAGATAGATAGATAGATAGATAGATAGATAATTAAATGGCTGAAATAAATAGATAGATAGATAGATAGATAGATAGATAGATAGATAGATAGATAGATAGATAGATAGATAATGAAATGGGGAGATAAGATGATAGATAGATAGATAAGAAATAGATAGATAGATAGATAGATAGATAGATAGATAGATAGATAGATAGATAGATAGATAATGAAATAGATAGATAAGAAATAGATAGATAGATAGATAGATAGATAGATAGATAGATAGATAATGAAATGGCTGAGATAGATAGATAGATAGATAGATAGATAGATAGATAGATAGATAGATAGATAGATAGATAGAATAGAAATAGATAGATAGATAGATAGATAGATAGATAGATAGATAAGAAATAGGATAGATAGATAGATAGATAGATAGATAGATAGATAGATAGATAGATAGATAGATAGATAGGAACAGACTGCGCTAGCTAGTTAGGTAGATAATGAAATTCGTGTAGACTGAACCAGGGAGATAAGCTCGTCAAAGCAGAAGCCGCGAAAATATTTGTAGAAAAAAAGGAAGCCTCGGTGAGAAAGTGACCGAAATACCTCCCACATATACCAACCAGAGAAAGACCCCCCTGAAGCATCCCCAGAAATAGCTACATATATCCCACATAATGGTAAGAGATTAGTGGCGATAATGTTTTCATTTAGCTAATCTCTTACCATTACGCTGAATGGTCGTACAGTTTTTTTATGAACATAACATATTTTAAAGAATATATTTATATGATGCTATATATATATATATATATATATATATATATATATATATATATATATATATATTGTGTGTGTGTTTGTGTGTTTGTCTGTGTGGTTGTGTGTGTGTTTAAAGTGCTAAAAATATGTCGGATTAATGAATAAAAAGCCATTACTTCAAATACACATGCATAGACACACGCACACTCCCACACCTCCTACTGCCCCCAAATATGATTTGTTTGAACATTATTTTTGGTCGATACTCGTATTTAAGTAGATATTCTGTTTATAATCAAACAGTATTATATATTTATTTCTACCGTCCTGATTATTTACGATAATCATCATGTTACGGAAATTAACGAAGATTAACGAAACTTGGTTATAAACAACCGACAATTTGAAATGATATGTTTGAACATTATTTTTGATCGATACTCGTATTTAAGTAGATATTCTGTTTATAATCAAACAGTATTATATATTTATTTCTACCGTCCTGATTATTTACGATAATCATCATGTTACGGAAATTAACGAAGATTAACGAAACTTGGTTATAAACAGCCGACAATTTGAAATGATTTGTTTGAACATTATTTTTGGTCGATACTCGTATTTAAGTAGATATTCTGTTTATAATCAAACAGTATTATATATTTATTTCTACCGGCCTGATTATTTACTATAATCATCATGTTACGGAAATTAACGAAGATTAACGAAACTTAGTTATAACCAACCGACAATTTGAAATTATTTGTTTGAACATTATTTTTGATCGATACTCGTATTTAAGTAGATATTCTGTTTATAATCAAACAGTATTATATATTTATTTCTACCGTCCTGATTATTTACGATAATCATCATGTTACGGAAATTAACGAAGATTAACGAAACTTGGTTATAAACAACCGACAATTTGAAATGATATGTTTGAACATTATTTTTGATCGATACTCGTATTTAAGTAGATATTCTGTTTATAATCAAACAGTATTGTATCTTCATTTCTACCGGTCTGATTATTTACGATAATTTTTTTTACTCTGACATGATTATGTATAACTCATTATAATAAGTTTTATATATCAACTAGCAGATGCAACATCACTGTCGAAGATGATATATGAATCAAATATATAAATTTGCTTTTCGAAAGATTTCGTGGATAATTAAGCTTAATTTAAAAACAGAAGTGTTGAAGATTTATGTTTTCAGTTTTGCAAACCAATAAATGAAATTTGAATATACTGATTTGTTTGGAAAAATACTTCGACAAATAAACCCTACGTCGCAGTTTAATAATTTAAAAAAATAATGATTTCGCTCTTAACAAGGCAGTTTACTGCTACTGGTGCGCAGGGGGTTACATAGGAGGACAGTTATGAGAAAGGGGTGTCAGGAAGTGGGTAAGAGAAAGATGAGAATACTGATGAGAGTAGAGTGGACAGAGAAAGGAGCATGAGAGAGAGGATGCAGGCTAATGAGATACGAGATGACTATTGACTTTACATTTAAATTATTGGAGATTGTAGCTGTCGGGAAAGCAAGTAAATGGAAGGGAATTCCACAGGCGGGATGTGCGAGAAAAGAAGCTGATGAAGTAGAATTTGAGTTTACATTTTATTGGTTTCACTGTAAAATGGTGGGATCTATTTGCTAATCTTGTGGCTTGAATAAATTCATATATACGGGGCACCAGTGAGCTAAGTTCATCGGAGCAGAAGCCGTGAAAGTATTTGTAGAAGAGACACAGGGAAGCCACATTGCGCCGGTGAGAAAGTGACTGTATCTGAGCTGTCAAGTCGAGATCGATCACATTACAGATTCCCCGTTAGATTTTGTCAAGAACCCCTAAGTGGATAGCAGGAGCATCCGACCAGATATGGCAGCAGTATTCAATGCACGGACGAATGGTAAACAAAATATTTTAAGAAAATTTCTTTTTATCAGCGAAAAGTACATTCTTAGGATTTCATATTTAAAACATACAACTGTCTGCGTAAATATTCTTCTGGAGCCAAATTTCACCTTTTTGAATCTTTTGGCCTCGTGATTTGGTCATAATTTTCTCAAACGCATTGTGAAATGAAAACTGGATTCTTGTAAATAAAACTTGCAGAATATATATGTAAGAAACTATATTGCATTTTTATTAAATACGTATTTGTTATTTAAATAATCAAAGTGATTTTAAAATAGTGGGAGTATTTTGTATGTTAGATAATTAAACTTCATTTTCCTCCCTTCCAAAAAATGAAGAAAGATTTATAAAGCAAGGCACTCTAGTAAAACCAAGTGTTATTTTAGAGAGTGTGACAGACGGACGGACGGACAAGCGGAAGTCAAAGAATTTTAACTAAATTTCAGTTTAGTTCTTATATATATATATATTTTTTTTTTCTACTTTACGTATCTAATATGATTATAGTACAACTTTAGTAAGAAAAGTCGATAAACTGAATGAATCTATGAATAAATAAGTTGAAAAACTAGTTTGGAATTAGTTAAAAATTAAATTAGTTAAAAGATAAAGTTCTTTATATATATATATATATATATATATATATATATAGATTGTGCAATTCGATAAAATCTTTTGTATTATCCTCTTCGTCTTTATGGGTCTTCCATTCTCTTATATATATATATATATATATATATATAGAGAGAGAGAGAGAGAGAGAGACAGAGAGAGAGAGATATTCTGCAATTCGATAAAATCTTTTTTATTATCCTCTTCGTCTTTACGGGTCTTACATTCTCTTATGTATATATATATATATATATATATATATATATATATATATATATATATATATATAGCAGAGACCTCTATCTGCACCGTTTTTTTTTAATTTTTTTTATTCGTTTTGTCTACGGCCACTAAATTCAAGAAAGCAAAATGTATCGGCCGGCAGGATTCGAACCATCGTAACTCTTTGAATAAGATCGCCATTTGGTCAGTCAGGCTTTCACCAATCGGCTGTAGAAAGCTTAGCAAATACTGTTAGTCATTAAAAATAGACTTTGATGTCATAAAATAAGTCGGGTTAAAAAATAAAAACCATCAATTCTTTAGAAAAATATAAATCAGTCGACTTCAATGAAGCGTATACATAAGAAGAATTACTGCCCCATCACACACACACACACACCAATACCACACACACACACATACACACACACATATACACACACATACACACACATACATGTATATATATATATATATATATATATATATATATATATATATATATATATACATCCATATATATATGACTAAGTGATTGATTATTGTCTAATTGGCTCTGTAATTTTAATTACATTGAGCTCTCCACCGGTATCATTTTTTTAATATTAATATAATATTAATTAGGATCGGGTCTTTGGGATTTACCTTCCTGCTTTTACTTTTGGATTAAAGTTAATTTAATATATATATATATATATATTCCCCCAATCCCTGTCATGAAGAGAGAAACAATAGCGAGTCAGCTCAGTTCATTCTCTTTATTAGCAGGTAATAAACTTCAAAATCAGTTATGAAACTTCTTGCCAAGAGTTCGTTCTTTAACAGTGCCTTATTATTTAATTTTCTTGAAGTATGTCGTCAAGTAGTGAAGAATATATATATATATATATATATATATATATATATATCCTCTGTCTTATAATAAGTATTATTGTGAATTTTTGTGTGTGCATATATATATATATATATATATATATATATATACTGTCATGTCATGCCGCTGGGGGTTAGGATGATTTTTTTTATGTAAGATACTTAATAGTAGGTACATCAATATACATGTTGCCGTCATTTTAGACGGCACGTGACCACACTCATATATATATATATATATATATATATATATATATATATATTAGTTATCCCCATCACAGCTCATCAGTGTAGTTAGACATATCCACTTACTTCTGGTCGGGATCGAAACTCGACCGATTTGGTGTCAGTCGGAGTCGCTACCCGCTTAGTCATAGGCGCATGGAATCGGAGAAGGAAAAGTTTAACGTGTTGTATATAAGCAGTCCATACACACACGCCAGTTACCGAAAGACCTCAATTCATTTCTGAAGAGTAACGCATATATATATATATAAGTTATTTTGATGAATATTTAATTTTATGTATGTATATATATATAGTGATATGAATGTTTTTTTGGTGGGAGTGGAAATAAAATTAACTCAAAACATTGTAGCAGTGTTCATAGTTGATATTATCGAGTGTTGGCTTTTTGTTTTTAGTAATAATGTTTTCATAATTTCTATAATGTAATATATATATATATATATATATATATATATATATATATATATATAATATTAAGAGGAAAACTCAACGCATAATTAAATATCTATCTATCTATCTATCTATCTATCTATCTATCTATCTATCTCAGGTTCTTTATAATCTATCTATCTATCTATCTATCTCAGGTTCTTTATAATCTATCTATCTATCTATCTATCTATCTATCTATCTATCTATCTATCTATCTCAGGTTCTTTATAATCTATCTATCTATCTATCTATCTATCTATCTATCTATCTATCTATCTATCTATCTATCTCAGGTTCTTTATAATCTATCTATCTATCTATCTATCTATCTATCTATCTATCTATCTATCTATCTCAGGTTCTTTATAATCTATCTATCTATCTATCTATCTATCTATCTCAGGTTCTTTATAATCTATCTATCTATCTATCTATCTATCTATCTATCTATCTATCTATCTATCTATCTATCTCAGGTTCTTTATAATCTATCTATCTATCTATCTATCTATCTATCTATCTATCTATCTATCTATCTATCTCTTTCTTTATAATCTATCTATCTATCTATCTATCTATCTATCTATCTATCTATCTCAGGTTCTTTATAATCTATCTATCTATCTATCTATCTATCTATCTATCTATCTATCTATCTATCTATCTCAGGTTCTTTATCTATCTATCTATCTATCTATCTATCTATCTATCTATCTCAGGTTCTTTATAATCTATCTATCTATCTATCTATCTATCTATCTATCTATCTATCTATCTATCTCAGGTTCTTTATAATCTATCTATCTATCTATCTATCTATCTATCTATCTATCTATCTATCTATCTATCTATCTATCTATCTCAGGTTCTTTATAATCTATCTATCTATCTATCTATCTATCTATCTATCTATCTATCTATCTATCTATCTCAGGTTCTTTATAATCTATCTATCTATCTATCTATCTATCTATCTATCTATCTATCTATCTATCTATCTATCTATATTGATTCATTTGTTTAATACTTAGTTTTTGGACACAATGGGGTTAGACCAATACACATTTGTACTAAAAATATTCAATACAATTATATTGTAGAACTTTTAAATATTTTCCATTTGTAAACGAGTCATTACGCGACCTAGGTTTCTACCATGTGTGGTGTCTTCAGGCGATTTGCAATAACTGATTTTACCTTTTACCGTTTTGATTTTTAAGAACGCTCACGTAACGTTATTTTTTTAAATTTTCGAACGCGTAATTTTTAAAATTACAAGGAATTATATTGTTTTCATCCATGGTTGTATGAACCGGATAGGTATTTTTAGTATGGTTACACTTAGTCATAATTTCCGTTCTTTCAATCAACAGTTCATTTTTGTTTGTGAATTGAATAATCTCTAACTTTTTTGTTGGCGCAATTTACATATTTTTCCACCGTGGCTAACCAATTTTGTACATTTTTTATATATATCAATTTAAACCTTATTTTACTGGATAGCCATACTTCAATATTTTTTTCCATAATTTCGCTGTTATGTAATATGATATATATAATTTAAAAATTATCTAGTACGCAACCCAGGTTTCTTCCATCCGATGCTTTCAGGCGATTTTCAATAACTGATTTTACCGTTTTTTTAAAATAACGCTCACCTAACGGGGCTTTTAAAAGAACGCGCAATTTTCTGGTCCTCTTAGAAACCTGGGTTGCGTAATAACTCGTTTATAAATGAAATATATTTAAAAGTTCTACAATATAATTTTATTGAACACTTTTTAATACAACTGTGTACTGGTCTAATTTAATTATGACCAAATACTAAGTACATTTTGAATTGAATATATATATATATATATATATATATATATATATATATATATAAAATATTCAGAGGAAAACACATAATTAAATATTATGTATATTGGTTTAAATCTTATTTTTATTGGATAGTCATATTTCAGTGCCGCACCGTTAATTGTAGAGAGTTTATTTAGTCTTGTCAATCAGGTTGAATAGTGGATGCGCCCTTCACGGCCGAGTCTGTTAAAAAGTCAGTTCTCCCTGCAAAGGCAACGCAAGTGCAAATCCCGCTGGAGGGCGCATCATTCTCTTTTAAAAGATTTCACGAATTTTCAGGTCCGTAGACTAGAATAAAATAAATAGATAGCTTAAAACAAACGGGGCGTCTACTCAAATTTGGGTATCTGCTAAAAAAAAAAAAAAAATTAATAATTGATAAAAACCGGATTAATAAACAACAACAAAAAAAAATCCATGATTTATATATATATATATATTACGGAATGTTCCGGAGATTAACAATATGGATTAACAACAGACATATTTTTATTTATAATTAATAAATCAGTTAAAATAAATACTCGTATTTAAGTAGATACTGTTTTAAAATTAAGGTATATATATATATATAATAACTTTAATCCAGAAGGAAAAGTAGGAAGGTAAATCCCAAAGACCCGATCCTAATTAATATTAATATTAAAAAAATTAAATCATATATCAGCTTTTTCTCCCTAAATATGTTTTTTCTAAAAATCTTTTTTCTAATCCATTAATCTGTTTATAAACGCTAGTTTTGTTTGACACGTATCGAGCGTCTATAAAATATGGAATTTTTTTTCTTTTCTTTTTCGTTCTCCTTACCCCTCCTCTCCCTCTCTTTCTGTTTTGTTTAACCCAATTCTCAATCCAACACCAATTCCTATTCCATCCGTTAACTCCTTTCCCTTTGTAAAGCTAGACAAAGCCAAATTATCAAATTTTTTCACTTAGAACTCAATCTAAAAGTAAAATTGTTTAAAATCTACAAATAGACATTGATTGCTAACCTGTTTTTTTGTGACGTAAATTTTTAACTTCCGCCGGTGAATTCTTAACCTTCAATGTTTTTTTTCTTTTTTATTTCATTTTGAAATGTGGTAGTTGCCGATGAGATGTGAAATCTCTCTTAAGGATGTCATGTTGAAATGATCATTCAACTGTTTTGAACATCGAAATTTATTTCATGTATAATTCTACGGGCTTGAATATTCTTAGAAATTTTATTAGGAGTCCTTTTGTTAGGAATGACACATTTCCCTCACAAAATTTCTCAAAATTATTTAGGCCGGTATATATACATATATTGATTAAAATACAAAACCAAAAAATCTCCATTCAAAAACGATTATCTATAAAAAATAATGTCCAGAAAAATAAATTAAACACACACACACACACACACACACACACACACACACAAGCACGCACACACAAACACATACACACACACACGCATGCACACACACACAAGCACGCACACACACACATACACACACACAAGCACGCACACACACACGCATGCACACACATACACAAGCACGGACACATACACACAAGCACGGACACATACACACAAGCACGCACGCACACACACATACACACACACAAGCACGCACACACACACACGCATGCACACACACACAAGCACGCACACACACACACGCATGCACACACACAGGCACGCACACACACACATACACACACACGCATGCACACACACAAGCACGCACACACACATACACACACACACGCATGCACACACACAAGCACGCACACACACACACAAACACGGACACATACACACAAGCACGCACACACACATACATACACACACACAAGCACGCACACACACACAAGCACGGACACATACACACAAGCACGCACACACACACATACACACACACACGCATGCACACACACAAACACGCACACACACATACACACACACACAAGCACGCACACACATGCATGCACACACACAAACACGCACACACACACAAGCACGGACACATACACACAAGCACGCACACACACATACATACACACACACAAGCACGCACACACACACAAGCACGGACACATACACACAAGCACGCACACACACACATACACACACACACACGCATGCACACACACAAACACGCACACACACATACACACACACACAAGCACGCACACACATGCATGCACACACACAAACACGCACACACACACAAGCACGGACACATACACACACACACACACACACACAACACACACACATTAATAATTTTATCGTATGTCAGAGGCCCGACTGATGGTTGAAGGGATTTGAATATTATTACCTTTAATTGTATTCTAATAGTTTTCTTAACTGAATAATTAGCATAATTTGGATTATCTAGTCATGTGGCGGTAATTGGGATGACAAAGGATTGATTAACTTTTATTTCTTAAATATTTTTAATTTTCTTAATTTTTTAGGCTCTAATTTCTTATCCTTTCACCGTTAATAGATAACATTTATTTTTTTTATTTTCTCATATCATCTTTTCTTTCAAATTTAAATTTATTCCTCTCTTCTTTCTTTTTCTTACCCTTTTCGTTTACGATCATAAAACACTCCTTTTTATAATGCTATCTCTCCCCAACCTCCTTTTTGACTTTACAAATCAACTGACTTACGTAGAGTATCTTTGACTTGACATTCGTTCTTATATGTTGCGTATGTATGTATATTTATGTTTGTATGTGAGTGTGTATTCGTCTAACCGATGTAATGATTCATTTTTTCTTAAATTTTCATTTTTAAGGGAGCAATCTTTATTTTTATTTGTTTTTTTTTTTTGAGTCTTTATGAATTTCATTCGTGTAAAATTTTCTGTACAATAAAGACGGAAGCAGACGATGGTTCGCCCACATCTCCGCTTAACCATGTAATAACATGTCTGTCTTAATTTATATATATATATATATATATATATATATATATATATATATATATATATATGTAATGAATTATTTTGAACATTATTTTTACCGATACTCGTATTTAAGTAGATATTCTGTTTTTAATTAAACAGTATTTTATATTTATATCTACCGGCCTGATTATTTTACGATAAATTTTATTGCGAAAATGTGTGATATCCAGCAGGATTCGAACCTGCGACCCCTATTTACATAGCGGAAGCTACCATTTGATCTGGTACTGTCTTAACCACTCGACACTCTTGATCAGACGAGGTTTATATATATATATATATATATATATATATATAGTCAGTCGCAGACAGATCTGTTTCGCTGTATCACAGCTCATTAATACAGTTAGACCCAGAATTGAAACCCGAGCAAATTGGCGTCAGTCGGCGATTCTACCTCTGGGCTATGGGCGCTCGGTAGAAGGAGGCAGACATTTAGCGTATGATGTAACATACGCCAGTCGTTAGGGTGCTCTAATTCAGGGGTTTTCAAACTTTTTGACTTACGTACCCCTTTATTAAATATTTATCTATGGGTGGCACTTGCACACTGAAAAAAATGTAAATTTGAACATCAAGCTCTTGCATGTTTAAATTGATTTTTTGTATAAATAACGTTGATATGTAAGAGGCGATAGTGCAAGTGCTTTTGTCATTTGATAACATTAATAAGTAAAATTAAATATCCAGACATTGAAAATTTAAACTTTGAATTTCACGTGACCCCCTATCTTATCCTTGCGGACCTCCTGTAGTCCGCGGGCCACAGTTTGAAATCCCCTGCTCTAATTCATTACTGAATGAGTATATATATATGTATATATATAAACTTATTTATAAATGGAACTTTGTCTGTGTGTGTGTGTCTGTGTGTGTGTGTCCGTTACTTATAGAATCCGAAACGGCTGAACCGATTTTCTTGAAAATTTACACAGTTTGTACTATAAGCGTCTGCGAGTGTGCTTAGCTAAGTTTTGTGTCGAGGTACCCAAGATAAATATTTAAAAAAATCGATAATCTAAAGAATTGGTTTATAGAAGGAGTGGTCCGATTTTAATCAAATTTGATACACTCATAGACAAAGACTTAAGAAACAATATTCAGAAGTTTCAATGTTGCAGTTCTTACAATAGTACAGAAAATCGATAATATATATATATATATATATATATATATATATATATATATATATATATATATATATACTGCTAGTATATATATAATTGTGCTTTTGGGCAGCAATCCTTCTTATACAAGACGACTGAAAAAGTACTGGGGTTATTTTTTTCGTTTAATTTTTCTTGTTATTATAATGTTTTTTATTCTGAACATGAATTAAAATTTAATAACTTTTACAGTTAAAGGTAAAAGAAAATCGTGCTTAATAATGGCTAAAAGTGTTTTGAAAGTGTTTTAAAAGTGTTGTATATCTAAACGAAAGCGTTTAGTTATACAAAACATTTGGACAATTTTTTAGATAGTTTTTGTTCAGAAAAGAAATTATTCTGAAAAGTTCTTGTAAATTAATAATAAATAAATAAATAAATTAATAATAAATAAATAAATCAATTAATAATAAATAAATAAAATAAGTTAATAAATGATATTATTGTATGGTCGAAAATGCAAGAATACTATTGAAATCACAATATCAAAAGCATCTCAGTATTAAATTGTCTCCTACCATCGTTCTTACATTACTGTATAGTGGAAATGGAGTATTGATAGCCAGTCAGTTAAGCGCCATACGTGATACACGTTTGGGCGATCATATCTTGAGAGAGACATGACTGACTGAGCAGAAGATTATCCCTCAGTAGGTTGCCATTGCTTTTTGCGGTAGATTGGTTGCCAGCCAAGGCTATAGAACCCAATGTATCCTATTATTTAATAGGAGGGAATAGATGGTTTAATACCTTCCCAAGGGTATTTTTGCGTAAGTTAATGCGAAGGATTCAACTGGAATTCGAACTTGTCGTTTCTAGTCGATATCCACTGCACCACAACGCACATTCTATTGATAGTATTTTTTTTTAAATAGGAAGATGCTAACGGGGTTTCCAGTCACTCGCGGCAAGTGAGAGCTTTTAAAGAACGCTCCTTTTTAAAAAATACAAAATACATATGTTACAGGCAAAACACGAGAAAAAAATACCAACATCGGAAACATAACTCTCTTGAGAATGGCCAGTGACATGGCTGAAAGCGCTTGGAAAAATAATAATTACGGAATATTTTTTAAATTACTTAGCCCAAAAGGAATAATGTAAGAATAACGGAAAAGTTAAATAAAATATTAATAAGACTTTGGTCGGTCTTTTTTAACAAAACATGTATAAAAGAAAGATTGCTTCCCATTAATTCATTAATACACACACACACACACACACACACACACACACACACACACACACACACATATATATATATATTTGAAAAATCTCTCAGCGTTAACCGGTAGAAAAGACAATATTTATAAAAGTAAGAGACAATGGGGAAAATTTTCGTTTTTTGTCCTGAAAAAGTCCACATTGGATGAATCGTGTTGGCAACTGATACAATTTTCCCATTGTCTCTTATATATATATATATATATATATATATATGTGTGTGTGTGTGTGTGTGTGTGTGTGTGTGTGTGTGTGTGTGTGTTTACGCTCTCACTCTAGCACTTACGCATTGCTCATTCAGTCATGAATTAGAGCACTCTAACATACGCTAAAACATCTGTCTCCTTCTACCGAGCGCCAATAGCCTAGAGGTAGAATCGCCGACTGACGCCAATTCGGTCGGGTTTCAATTCTGGGTAAAAGCAATCGGATGTCTAACTGTACCGATGAGCTGTGATACAGCGAAACATATCTGTCTGCGGATGACTATATATATATATTTGTGTGTGATGTGTGTGTGTGTGTGTTTGTGCGGAGGATGTGTCTATGGGGTTTTGTGGGTCTTCATATATGTATATCTATATGTGTGTGTGTGTTTAAGCATATCTATATGTCAGTCAGTCAGTTAAGTACCATACATGATACACGCTTGGCCGATCATATCTCGAAAGGGCAGAAGATTATTCCGCAGTAGGTTGCCATTACTTTCTGCGGTAGACTGGTCGCCAACCAAGGCTATAGAACCCACTCTGTCCTGTTATTTAACATATAACTGGAAGAAAGAGACGGATTAATACCTTTCCCAAGGGTATTTGGGAGCAAGTGAATGCAAGGAATTCAACTGGAATTCGAACTCGGCTCCCCGATTTTTCGTTCCAAGTCGATATCCACAACACCACAACGCATCCTGTGTATATATATATATATGTATACCCGCGTTACTTAAGGGTATGCACACCTTCACGTTTATAACGTTTATAGCGTAAAAATGCTGACGCCGCTGTAGAAATTTTTCACCGTTTGAAAGCAAAGCCAGATAATAGTGGGAAACTCTAAACGAAGACGCACGCACACACACACACACACACACACACACACACACACACACACACACACACACACACACACACTGATATTATGTACATTAACTCCATGTTTTTTATTTTTTATTTTTTTTCTATCTCCGTCAGCAAACTTTTATGGTGGAGACATTGTCAATTAGATAATGCGATACAGTTATCAAGTGAGAAACAGACAAAGGCTTGCAAGCACAATTGAAATCAAACGGATAAAAAAATTGTTTAAACAAATAATAAAAGATATCTTTATTTTCCAAAATAAAAAATATGAATTTTTACACATTCTCTCTCTCTCACGCTCTCTCTCTCACTCTCTCTCTCTCTCTCTATATATATATATATATATACACACACACACACACACACACACACACACACACACATATGTATGTATGTAGGCTGGAATAGGGCGCGGAGAGTGAATAAAAAATGTCGGATAGGTTTGGCTTTCGGTATTTCAATGGGACGGGACCGCATCACACGGGCTAATAAGTTGGAATAAAGTAAAATAAACAGTTGGCCGTAATAAATGTTAGCGCGAAAATCACAACAGAGGGGGCAGCATTAAAGGGGGGGAGGGAGGGTAAGAATGGCTGAGGTCGGTGGAGGGTACGATCCGCAGTTCGCCTCGCAAAATAGTGACACTTGAGTAAACAAATGAGCTGGGCTTCGTTTCGGGGACGATTGTCTCTAACTTACCTCATGTATATGTTTTGAATTCTTCTATCTATCTATCTATCTATCTATCTATCTATCTATCTATCTATCTATCTCATTCGGTTTCTTTCTTTCTTTCTTTCTTTCTTTCTATCTATCTATCTATCTATCTATCTATCTATCTCAGTTTGTTCAATATCTATTCTCATTTTGTTCATTATCTATCTATCTATCTATCTATCTATCTATCTATCTATCTATCTATCTATCTATCAGCCTATTCTTATCTATCTATCTATCTATCTATCTATCTATCTATCTATCTATCTATCTCAGACTGTTCATATCTATCTATCTATCTATCTATCTATCTATCTATCTATCTATCTATCTATCTATCACAGCCTCTTCATTATCTATCTATCTATCTATCTATCTATCTATCTATCTATCTATCTATCTATCTATCTATCTATCTATCTCAGACTGTTCATATCATATCTATCTATCTATCTATCTATCTATCTATCTATCTATCTATCTATCTATCTATCTATCACAGCCTCTCATTATCTATCTATCTATCTATCTATCTATCTATCTATCTATCTATCTCAGACTGTTCATATCTATCTATCTATCTATCTATCTATCTATCTATCTATCTATCTATCTATCTATCTATCTCAGACTGTTCATATCTATCTATCTATCTATCTATCTATCTATCTATCTATCTATCTCAGTTTGTTAAATATCTATTCTCATTTTGTTCATTATCTATCTATCTATCTATCTATCTATCTATCTATCTATCTATCTATCTATCTATCTCAGACTGTTCTATCTATCTATCTATCTATCTATCTATCTATCTATCTATCTATCTCAGTTTGTTAAATATCTATTCTTCATTTTGTTCTATCTATCTATCTATCTATCTATCTATCTATCTATCTATCTATCTATCTCAGACTGTTCATATCTATCTATCTATCTATCTATCTATCTATCTATCTATCTATCCATCGATCTATCTATCTATCTCATTCGGTTTCTTTCTTTCTTTCTTTCTTTCTTTCTTTCTTTCTTTCTATCTATCTATCTATCTATCTATCTATCTATCTATCTATCTCAGTTTGTTAAATATCTATTCTCATTTTGTTCATTATCTATCTATCTATCTATCTATCTATCTATCTATCTATCTAGTTTGTTAAATATCTATTCTCATTTTGTTAAACATCTATCTATTCTATCTATCTATCTATCTATCTATCTATCTATCTATCTATCTATCTATCTCAGACTGTTCATATCTATCTATCTATCTATCTATCTATCTATCTATCTATCTATCTATCTATCTCAGTTTGTTAAATATCTATTCAGCAAATCAATTGAGCACCTACTTACAAAATTCAGTTTCGACTTTTTCTATTTGGGAAAAACCCCCCAGGATTTTACACGTCATTGTGAATTTTTGTAATAGTGAAGAAGAAGGTTGATTTTAATTCTTAATTTCTTATCCCACAACAAGACAAGGAAGCAGATTGAATTTCGTCAGAACAACATGACCTAGTTGGATGTGCAGTGAAAAAATATGAAACCATTTCTCTGACGTTAGGGGCCCGGGATGAAATGTGTATACGACAGAAATCAAAGGAAATAATAATAATAATAATAATAATAGGGAATATAATTTAGCTAAATTAAAGAAATTGAATGAGACACTAAAGAAAATAGCATAATGATAAATAATAATAAGAAAAATAACAATAAAAAAAAAAGAAAAATCTTAGTACAGCCTGGATAGATTATCGTGAGGCATTCGATAGTGAACCACATTGCTGGATCTTAAAGACTTTAAATATATACAAGGTATTACCCGTCATCATCAATTTCATCAAACAATGTGTGTCGATATGGAAAACATGGAAGTGACAGTCCCCGACAAAATGGAAGAAGTTATACAGTTCTAATGAACATAACAAAAAAAAAAAAACAGATTGGATTGCGCAAGAGATAGAACGAATGAAAAATAAACCAGAACAGACATTGGCTGGAATCACAGAAGAGGATCCTAAATGTGCACTGAAAAAGCACACAATTGGGAATTCCTAGAAATAGATAAAATTTCTAACTTTTGGCTATATAATTTAAATACAGCCCATAAAAAAACGAGCCAAAGAACTTCAAGAAATGGTTAACGATCCCACTAAAATTCCTGCATGGATGAAAAAAAGGAATTACATTTCTTCTACCCAAGAATAGTGACACAAATAACCCAAAAAACTACTGACCAATTACATGCCTTCCGATAACATGCAAACTATTAACATCCATTTTAACAAAACATACATATTTTCTCTTGGAAAGAAATGACATACTAGCACTTGAACAAAAAGGATGCAAACGTGGCTGTTACGGATGTAAAGACCAATTACTTATTAATAGGATGATCTTGAAAAACTGCTTCAATGCAAAGAAAGATCTTAGTACAGCCTGGATAGATTATCGTAAGGCATTCAATAGTGTACCACATTCCTGGATCTTAAAGACTTTAGATATGTACAAGGTATCACCTGTCATCATCAATTTCACCAAACAATGTATGTCGATATGGAAAACAACCCTTTACCTCAATCATATAAATGGAACCTATAAGTCTGGGGAAATAAACAACAAAAGAAGTATATTTCAAAGTGACTTTTTGTCTCTTCTCCGATAAAAGAAAATGAAAACAAACAGGACATTTATACTTAGCTCTAGAAAGAGATAGTTGAAATTACTAGAACTCGTAATGAGGAAAGAGAGCTTCGAAAATTTGATACTCACATATTGAAGGTAAAAGTGACAGAGAAAAACCACGAATAACCTACCTAAAGAAATTGTGATGTCAGAACAAGGAATTGATATGATAGCAAAAAGGCAAAGACTGCTAAGAGCTACAAAGGTAGGAAGTTATGGAGAGCCATGATCAACCTACTGAACGAATTTCTGCAAAGGGATGAAAGAACAAGGAATGGACGGTAAAGTAAAAAGACAAACATTTTTGTGAGCCACAAATTAAGGAAGTTGTTAAAGAAAAAGATAATCAAAAGATCACATGAAAAATTAGAAAAAAGTTAACTATCACACCTTGTCTTTATTATAATAAAGAGGATATATATATATATATATATATATATATATATATATATATATATAGACTTTAATCCAAAAGGAAAAGCAGGAAGGTAAATCCCAAAAATCCGATCCTAATTAATATTAATATTTTAATATTAAAAATGATCCAGGTGGAGGGCTCAATGTAATTAATATATAAATTACAGAGTCAGTTATGAAATAAAATAAATTTCGAAGTTCAAAACTGTTGTATGATCATTTCTACATGAAATCCCTAAGAGAGATTTCACATTTCATCGGCAACTTTAATATTCAAAATAAAATAAGATATTACCTATTATCATTAGATATTATGATATAAAAATATAGATATTATTAGATATAAAAATAAGTATTATTAGATATTATAAGCTATAAAAGTATAGATATTATTAGATATAAAAATAGGTATTATTAGATATTATAAGCTATAAAAATATAGAGATTATTAGATATAAAAATAAGTATTATTAGATATTATAAGATATCAAAATATAGATATTATTAGATATAAAAATTAGGTATTATTAGATATTATAAGATATAAAAATATAGATATTATTAGATATAAAAATAAGTATTATTAGATATTATAAGATATAAAAATATAGATATTATTAGATATAAAAATAGGTATTATTAGATATTATAAGCTATAAAAATATAGATATTATTAGATATAAAAATAAGTATTATTAGATATTATAAGATATAAAAATATAGATATTATTAGATATAAAAATAGGTATTATTAGATATTATAAGCTATAAAATATAGATATTATTAGATATAAAAATAAGAATTATTAGATATTATAAGATATCAAAATATAGATATTATTAGATATAAAAATTAGGTATTATTAGATATTACAAGATATAAAAATATAGATATTATTAGATATAAAAATTAGGTATTATTAGATATTATAAGATATAAAAATATAGATATTATTAGATATAAAAAATAAGTATTATTAGATATTATAAGATATAAAAATATAGATATTATTAGATATGAAAATTAGGTATTTTAGATATTATAAGATATAAAAATATAGATATTATTACATATAAAAATTAGGTATTATTAGATATTATAAGATATAAAAATATAGATATTATTAGATATAAAAATTAGGTATTATTAGATATTATAAGATATAAAAATATAGATATTATTAGATATAAAAATTAGGTATTATTAGATATAAGATATAAAAATATAGATATTATTAGATATAAAAATTAGGTATTATTAGATATTATAAGATATAAAAATAAAGATAATTTTAGATATAAAAATTAGGTATTATTAGATATTATAAGATATAAAAATATAGATATTATTAGATATAAAAATTAGGTATTATTAGATATTATAAGATAAAAAAATATAGATATTATTAGATATAAAAATTAGGTATTATTAGATATTATAAGATATAAAAATAAAGATATTATTAGATATAAAAATTAGGTATTATTAGATATTATAAGATATAAAAATAAAGATAATTTTAGATATAAAAATTAGGTATTATTAGATATTATAAGATATAAAAATATAGATATTATTAGATATAAAAATTAGGTATTATTAGATATTATAAGATATCAAAATATAGATATTATTAGATATAAAAATTAGGTATTATTAGATATTATAAGATATAAAAATATAGATATTATTAGATACAAAAATTAGGTATTATTAGATATTATAAGATATAAAAATATAGATATTATTAGATATAAAAATTAGGTAATATTAGATATTATAAGAAATAAAAATATAGATATTATTAGATATAAAAATTAGGTATTATTAGATATTATAAGATATAAAAATATAGATATTATTAGATATAAAAATTAGGTATTATTAGATATTATAAGATATAAAAATAAAGATAATTTTAGATATAAAAATTAGGTATTATTAGATATTGTAAGATATAAAAATATAGATATTATTAGATATAAAAATAAGTATTATTAGATATTACAAGATATAAAAATATAGATATTATTAGATATAAAAATTAGGTATTATTAGATATTATAAGATATAAAAATAAAGACAATTTTAGATATAAAAATTAGGTATTATTAGATATTATAAGATATAAAAATATAGATATTATTAGATATAAAAATAAGTATTATTAGATATTATAAGATATAAAAATATGGATATTATTAGATATAAAAATAAGTATTATTAGATATTATAAGATATAAATATATAGATATTATTAGATATAAAAATAAGTATTATTAGATATTATAAGATATAAAAATATAGATATTATTAGATATAAAAATAAGTATTATTAGATATTATAAGCTATAAAAGTATAGATATTATTAGATATAAAAATAAGTATTATTAGATATTATAAGATATAAAAATATAGATATTATTAGATATAAAAATAAGTATTATTAGATATTATAAGATATAAAAATATAGATATTATTAGATATAAAAAGTAGGTATTATTAGATATTATAAGATATAAAAATATAGATATTATTAGATATAAAAATTAGGTATTATTAGATATTATAAGATATAAAAATATAGATATTATTAGATATAAAAATAAATATTATTAGATATTATAAGCTATAAAAATATAGATATTATTAGATATAAAACATTAGGTATTATTAGATATTATAAGATATAAAAATATAGACATTATTAGATACAAAAATAAGTATTATAAGATATTATAAGATATAAAAATATAGATATTATTAGATATAAAAATAAGTATTATTAGATATTATAAGATATAAAAATACAGATATTATTAGATATAAAAATAAGTATTATTAGATATTATAAGATATAAAAATATAGATATTATTAGATATAAAAATTAGCTATTATTAGATATTATAAGATAAAAATATAGATATTATTAGATATAAAAATTAGTATTATTAGATATTATAAGATATAAAAATAAAGATAATTTTAGATATAAAAATTAGGTATTATTAGATATTATAAGATATTAAAATATAGATATTATTAGATATAAAAATTAGGTATTATTAGATATTATAAGATATAAAAATATAGATATTATTAGATATAAAAATTAGGTATTATTAGATATTATAGATATAAAAATAAAGATATTATTATATATAAAAATTAGTATTATTAGAATATTATAAGATATAAAAATAAAGAATTTTAGATATAAAAATTAGGTATTATTAGATATTATAAGATATAAAAATATATATTATATAAAATTTTAGTATTATTAGATATTATAAGATATAAAATATATTATTAATAGATATAAAATTATATTATTAGATATTATAAGATAAAAATAAAGATAATTTTAGATATAAAAATTAGGTATTATTAGATATTATAAGATATAAAAATATAGATATTATTAGATATAAATAAGTATTATTAGATATTATAAAATATAAAAATATAGATATTATTAGATATAAAATAGGTATTATTAGATATTATAAGATATAAAAATAAAGATAATTTTAGATATAAAAATTAGGTATTATTAGATATTATAAGATATAAAAATATATATTAATAGATATAAATAAATATTATTATTATTATATAAGTTATAAAAATATAGATATTATTATTATAAAATATTAGGTATTATTAGATATTATAAGTATATAAAAATATAGATATTATTAGATATAAAAATAAGTATTATTAGATATTATAAGATATAAAAAGGAGATATTATTATATAAATTAAGTATTATTAGATATTATAAGATATAAAAATATAGATATTATTAGATATAAAAATTAGCTATTATTAGATATTATAAGATATAAAAATATAATATTATTAGATATATAAAAATTAGGTATTATTAGATATTATAAGATATAAAAATAAAGATAATTTTAGATATAAAAAGTAGGTATTATTAGATATTATAAGATATTAAAATATAGATATTATTAGATATAAAAATTAGGTATTATTAGATATTATATATATAAAATATAGATATTAAGATATAAAATTAGGTATTATTAGATATTATAAGATATAAAAATATAGATATTATTAGATATAAAAATTAGGTATTATTAGATATTATAAGATATAAAAATAAAGATAATTTTAGATATAATAATTAGGTATTAAGCTTAGGATATTATAAGATATAAAAATATAGATATTATTAGATATAAAAATTAGGTATTATTAGATATTATAAGATATAAAGATATAGATATTATCAGATATAAAAATTAGGTATTATTAGATATTATAAGATATAAAAATAAAGATAATTTTAGATATAAAAATTAGGTATTATTAGATATTATAAGATATAAAAATATAGATATTATTAGATATAAAATAAGATGATATATTATAAGATATAAAAATATAGATATTATTAGATATAAAAATTAGGTATTATTATATATTATAAGATATAAAAAATAAAGATAATTTTAGATATAAAAATTAGGTATTATTAGATATTATAAGATATAAAAATATAGATATTATTAGATATAAAAATAAATATTATTAGATATTATAACCTATAAAAATATAGATATTATTAGATATAAAACATTAGGTATTATTAGATATTATAAGATATAAAAATATAGATATTATTAGATATAAAAATAAGTATTATTAGATATTATAAGATATAAAAATAAAGATAATTTTAGATATAATAATAGGTATTATTAGATATTATAAGATATAAAAATATAGATATTATTAGATATAAAAATAAATATTATTAGATATTATAAGCTATAAAAATATAGATATTATTAGATATAAAACATTAGGTATTATTAGATATTATAAGATATAAAAATACAGATATTATTAGATATAAAAATAAGTATTATTAGATATTATAAGATATAAAAATATAGATATTATTAGATATAAAAATTAAGTATTATTAGATATTATAAGATATAAAAATATAGATATTATTAGATATAAAAATTAGCTATTATTAGATATTATAAGATATAAAAATATAGATATTATTAGGATATAAAAATTAGGTATTATTAGATATTACAAGATATAAAAATAAAGATAATTTTAGATATAAAAAGTAGGTATTATTAGATATTATAAGATATTAAAATATAGATATTATTAGATATAAAAATTAGGTATTATTAGATATTATAAGATATAAAAATATAGATATTATTAGATATAAAAATTAGGTATTATTAGATATTATAAGATATAAAAAATATAGATATTATTAGATATAAAAATTAGGTATTATTAGATATTATAAGATATAAAAATAAAGATAATTTTAGATATAATAATTAGTATTATTAGATATTATAAGATATAAAAATATAGATATTATTAGATATAAAAATTAGGTATTATTAGATATTATAAGATATAAAGATATAGATATTATCAGATATAAAAATTAGGTATTATTAGATATTATAAGATATAAAAATAAAGATAATTTTAGATATAAAAATTAGGTATTATTAGATATTATAAGATATAAAAATATAGATATTATTAGATATAAAAATAAGTATTATTAGATATTATAAGATATAAAAATATAGATATTATTAGATATAAAAATTAGGTATTATTAGATATTATAAGATATAAAAATAAAGATAATTCTAGATATAAAAATTAGGTATTATTAGATATTATAAGATATAAAAATATAGATATTATTAGATATAAAAATAAATATTATTAGATATTATAACCTATAAAAATATAGATATTATTAGATATAAAACATTAGGTATTATTAGATATTATAAGATATAAAAATATAGATATTATTAGATATAAAAATAAGTATTATTAGATATTATAAGATATAAAAATATAGATATTATTAGATATAAAAATTAGGTATTATTAGATATTATATAGATATAAAAATAAAGATAATTTTAGATATAAAAATTAGGTATTATTAGATATTATAAGATATAAAAAAATATCGATATTATTAGATATAAAAATAAATATTATTAGATTTTATAAGCTATAAAAATATAGATATTATTAGATATAAAACATTAGGTATTATTAGATATTATAAGATATAAAAATATAGATATTATTAGATATATAAATAAGTATTATTAGATATTATAAGATATAAAAATATAGATATTATTAGATATAAAAATAAGTATTATTAGATATTATAAGTTATAAAAATAAAGATAATTTTAGATATAATAATTAGGTATTATTAGATATTATAAGATATAAAAATATAGATATTATTAGATATAAAAATAAATATTATTAGATATTATAAGCTATAAAAATATAGATATTATTAGATATAAAACATTAGGTATTATTAGATATTATAAGATATAAAAATATAGATATTATTAGATATAAAAATAAGTATTATTAGATATTATAAGATATAAAAATATAGATATTATTAGATATAAAAATTAAGTATTATTAGATATTATAAGATATAAAAATATAGATATTATTAGATATAAAAATTAGCTATTATTAGATATTATAAGATATAAAAATATAGATATTATTAGATATAAAAATTAGGTATTATTAGATATTACAAGATATAAAAATAAAGATAATTTTAGATATAAAAAGTAGGTATTATTAGATATTATAAGATATTAAAATATAGATATTATTAGATATAAAAATTAGGTATTATTAGATATTATAAGATATAAAAATATAGATATTATTAGATATAAAAATTAGGTATTATTAGATATTATAAGATATAACAATATAGATATTATTAGATATAAAAATTAGGTATTATTAGATATTATGATATAAAATAAAATATATTCTAGATATAAAAATTAGGTATTATTAGATATTATAAGATATAAAATATAGATATTATTAGATATAAAAATTAGGTATTATTAGATATTATATATTAAAAAGATATAGATATTATCAGATATAAAAATTAGGTATTATTAGATACTATAAGATATAAAAATATAGATATTTATTAGATATAAAATAAATATTATTATTATTATAGTTATAAAAATATAGATATTATTAGATATAAAACATTAGGTATTATTAGATATTATAAGATATAAAAAATAGATATTATTATATAAAATGTTTTATTATTGATATTATAAGATATAAAAATATAGATATTATTAGATATAAAAATAAGTATTAGATATTATAAGTTATAAAAATAAAGATAATTTTAGATATAATAATTAGGTATTATTAGATATTATAAGATATAAAAATATATGATATTATTAGATATAAAAATAAATATTATTAGATATTATAAGCTATAAAAATATAGATATTATTAGATATAAAACATTAGGTATTATTAGATATTATAAGATATAAAAATATAGATATTATTAGATATAAAAATAAGTATTATTAGATATTATAAGATATAAAAATATATATACGGATATAAAAATTAAGTATTATTAGATATTATAAGATATAAAAATATAGATATTATTAGATATAAAAATTAGCTATTAGATATTATAAGATATAAAAATATAGATATTATTAGATATAAAAATTAGGTATTATTAGATATTACAAGATATAAAAATAGTATAATTTTAGATATAAAAAGTAGGTATTATTAGATATTATAAGATATTAAAATATAGATATTATTAGATATAAAAATTAGGTATTATTATAAGATATAAAAATATAGATATTATTATATATAAGTATGTAGTATTAGATATTATAAGATATAAAAATATAGATATTATTAGATATAAAAATTAGGTATTATTAGATATTATAAGATATAAAAATAAAGATAATTTTAGATATAAAAATTAGGTATTATTAGATATTATAAGATATAAAAATATAGATATTTATTAGATAAAATAGGGTATTATTAGATATTATAAGATATAAAGATATAGATATTATCAGATATAAAATTAGGTATTATTAGATATTATTATAAGATATAAAAATAAAGATAATTTTAGATATAAAAATTAGGTATTATTAGATATTATAAGATATAAAAATATATATTTTATATAAAAATAAGTATTATTAGATATTATAAGATATAAAAATATAGATATTATTAGATATAAAAATTAGGTATTATTAGATATTATAAGATATAAAAATAATATATTTTAGATATAAAAATTAGGTATTATTAGATATTATAAGATATAAAAATATAGATATTATTAGATATAAAAATAAATATTATTAGATATTATAACCTATAAAAATATAGATATTATTATATTATAAAATATTAGGTATTATTAGATATTATAAGATATAAAATATAGATATTATTATTATAAAAATAAGTATTATTAGATATTATAAGATATAAAAATATAGATATTATTAGATATAAAAATAAGTATTATTAGATATTATAAGATATAAAAATAAGATAATTTTAGATATAAAAATTAGGTATTATTAGATATTAAGATATAAAAATATATATATTATTAGATATAAAAATAAATATTATTAGATATTATAAGCTATAAAAATATAGATATTATTAGATATAAAACATTAGGTATTATTAGATATTATAAGATATAAAAATATAGATATTATTAGATATAAAAATAAGTATTATTAGATATTATAAGATATAAAAATATAGATATTATTAGATATAAAAAGTATTATTAGATATTATAAGATATAAAAATATAGATATTATTAGATATAAAAATAAGTATTATTAGATATAAGATATAAAATATAGATATTATTAGATATAAAAATTAGGTATTATTAGATATTATGGATATAAAAATATAGATATTATTAGGATATAAAAATTAGGTATTATTAGATATTATAAGATATAAAATATAGATATTATTAGATATAAAAATTAAGTATTATTATTTATTTATAAGATATAAAAAAATATAGATATTATTAGATATAAAAATTAGCTATTATTAGATATTATATATATAAAAATATAGATATTATTAGATATAAAAATTAGGTATTATTAGATATTACAAGATATAAAAATAAAGATAATTTTAGATATAAAAAGTAGGTATTATTAGATATTATAAGATATTAAAATATAGATATTATTAGATATAAAAATTAGGTATTATTAGATATTATAAGATATAAAATATATATTATTATTAGATATAAAAATTAGTATCATTAGATATTATAAGATATAAAAATATAGATATTATTAGATATAAAAATTAGGTATTATTAGATATTATAAGATATAAAAATAAAGATAATTTTAGATATAAAAATTAGGTATTATTAGATATTATAAGATATAAAAATATAGATATTATTAGATATAAAAATTAGGTATTATTAGATATTATAAGATATAAAGATATAGATATTATCAGATATAAAAATTAGGTATTATTAGATATTATAAGATATAAAAATAAAGATAATTTTAGATATAAAAATTAGGTATTATTAGATATTATAAGATATAAAAATATAGATATTATTAGATATAAAAATAAGTATTATTAGATATTATAAGATATAAAAATATAGATATTATTAGATATAAAAATAAGTATTATTAGATATTATAAGATATAAAAATAAAGATAATTTTAGATATAAAAATTAGGTATTATTAGATATTATAAGATATAAAAATATAGATATTATTAGATATAAAAATAAATATTATTAGATATTATAAGCTATAAAAATATAGATATTATTAGATATAAAACATTAGGTATTATTAGATATTATAAGATATAAAAATATACATATTATTAGATATAAAAATAAGTATTATTAGATATTATAAGATATAAAAATATAGATATTATTAGATATAAAAATAAGTCTTATTAGATATTATAAGATATAAAAATATAGATATTATTAGATATAAAAATAAGTATTATTAGATATTATAAGATATAAAAATATAGATATTATTAGATATAAAAATAAGTATTATTAGATATTATAAGATATAAAAATATAGATATTATTAGATATAAAAATTAGGTATTATTAGATATTATAAGATATAAAAATATAGATATTATTAGATATAAAAATTAGGTATTATTAGATATTATAAGATATAAAATAAGATATATATATATATACATAATATCTTATTTTATATTCTATTTTATATCATAATATATATATATATATATATATATATATATATATATATATATATATATATATATTACGATTGAGCTCTCTAGAGAGAGAAAAAAATAGTTACTTCTTCCGCGATTTACGTATTACTCTTCAGTAATTAATTGAGTTCTTTCTGTGACAGTCGTGTGTATACAGCGCTTATATATAAGGCACTAAAATATCCCTTTTCTGATTCCATGTGCCTATAGCTTAGGGATTCGCGACTCCGACTGACACCAAATTGGTCGAGTTTCGATCCCGAAGTAAGTAGATGTCTATCTACACTGATGAGCTGTGATACAGCGAAACAGGCTTGTCCGTGGATGACGAATATATATATATAGTCAACCGCAGACGGATCTGCTTCGCTGTATCACAGCTCATCAGTAGGGCTAAAAATCCAATTGCTTTTACCCAGAATTGAAACCTGACCGAATTGGAGTGAGTCGGCGATTCTACCTCTGAGCTATGGGCACTCGGTAGAATTAGGCAGACCTTTTAGCGTATGATGTATCATACACCAGTAGTTAGAGTGCTCTAATTCATTACTGAATGAGGAATGTGTAAGTGCTAGAGTAGCTACTGTTTTTTCGAAGTCTCCCATTCTTCTCTGGTCTCAATCAGGGTATGAGAGCGTAAATAATCATCCGTAGACAAATATGTTTCGCTGTATCACAGCTCATCAGTACGGTTAGACATCCGATTGCTTTTACTCAGGATTGAAACCCGACCATAACCGTACTGATGAGCTGTGATACAGCGAAACAGATCTGTCTGCGGATGACTATTTACGCTCTCACACCCTGATTGAGCACTCTGGAAGAATGGTAAACTTTGAAAAACAGTAACTACTCTGGCATCTACGCATCGTTCGTTCAGCAATGAATTAGAATACTCTCAGCTATTGGGCTTTTATAATGATAATATACACGCTAAAAAGTCTGCCTCCTTCTACCGAACACCCGTAGCTCAGAGGTAGAATCGCCGACTGACGCCAATTCGGTCGGGTTTCAATCTTGGGTAAAAAGCAATCGGATGTCTAACCGTACTGATGAGCTGTGATACAACGAAACAGATCTGTCTGTGGATGACTATATATATATATATATATATATATATATATATATATATATATATTATTACGCCCATATCACGTTGAATACACCGGTTTTCGCTCGATCACCGAAGTTAAGCAATGTTGAGCCTTGTCAGCATTTAGATAGGTGACCGCTTGGGAATACCAGGTTTTGTAAGTGTTTATGAACGGATGTGCGTTGTGGTGCGGTGGATGTCGGCTTGGAAAGTAAATCGGTGAGCCGAGTTCCAATTTCAGTCGAGCACACTGCATTTACTTACGCACTGGTACCCTTGGGAAAGGTATTAATCCGTCCATTCCCTCCAGTTATGGGTTAAATAACTGAGGTCTGCTGTTCATGCGATCTGTGATGAACTTCTGCACCGATTGTTTGTTATCAGCGATTCCAAAAAGTGTGGATGGTGCTACACAAGCCCTCACCATTCTAAACAATTCTTTGTGTGGCAGTCTGAGTTAGACACTTATACGTCGAAATTGACGGGAGAGTGCATAATACAGTGTAACCCGGATATAAGAGACCCGGATATCAGAGAGATTTTCTCTGGTCCCAAATTAGAGCCTGTGGTAATGTATATAAAATAGACCAAAACCAGGTATAAGAGAAACCCGGATATAGGAGAACGTTTATATCAGGGTTACACTGTATATATATAATTAAACAGTATATTATAATTTCCACTGGCCTTAATAGTTTCATAAATCGTTTGGAAAATATCTATCTTCTGTCAGGAATCGAACCTGCAAATTGATACACTGGAGAGATGACGTCTTTAGATCAGACGCACCTTTATCAATCGACCCACAGAAGATTTCCTGGTTGACAAAGTTCAATCTCACCTCAAGATAGGTATTCTTCTGATTTTCATCGAACGATTAATATCTGCTGTGGGTAGATGGATATATATCTTTTGCAAGCATTTTAGTATGTATGAAAACCCAGTCTGTCGGTAGATGGATTCATACCTTTCACATGTGAGTGAATGTAATCCAGTTTGTTGTGGGTTGCATTCATAATTTTCGCAAGTGCATTAGTTCTCTGAACGAGAATTCGGGGCGTCGAGTCCGAATTCCAGTTGAATTCCTTGCATTCACTTACGCGCAAATACCTCTGGGAAGGTATTAATCCGTCCCTTCCTCCAGTTATGGGTTAAATAACAGGACAGATTGGGTTCTATAGCCTTGGTTGGCAACCAGTGTACCGCAGAAAGGAATGGCAACTCACTGCGGGATAATCTTCTGCTCAGTCAGTCATGTGTCTTTCGAGACATGATCGCCCAAAGCGTGTATCAAGTATGGCACTTCACTGAAATATAATAGTTGAAAACATGATTAAGGCTTCTACTGGGCATAAAGTGGGGGATCAGCTTTATATTGTTATGAAGTAATAAACTCATCCCCCACTAATTACTACTTAATAATATAACACATCAATTCACCCTCTAGCTATGAGTCAAATAACAGGACAGATTAAGTTCTATAGCCTTGGTTGGCAACCAGTCTACCGCAGAAAGCAATGACAACTTACTGCCCAGTCTGTTATGTCTATTTCAAGACATGATCGCCCAAGCGTGTATCACTAATGGCACTTAACTGATTAGTTGTAATACAGTCTGTTGGGATGGATTTATAACTTTCACAAGGATATTTACATGTATAATGAATGTAATCCAGTCTGTGTAGAGATGGATTTGTGCCTCTCGTAATGGTATCAGCACGGATGTGAATGTGATGAATTCGAACTCGGCTCTCCGATTCTTCAATCCGAGCCACAGTCCATTACTCTGCTGTGCTCCCTAAAAAGAATTAGATAAAAATGAGAAAGAAGCGGAATAAAAGGAGAAATTATGCCCGCTAAAGATGGAAAGGAAATAAAAATATACTAAAATCGAAGGAAGAATTCTTCTTTGTGCCTTGCCCTTTCAGGACGTAGGCGATCACAGCCTTCCACGTTTTCCTATCGCTGGTGGCTCTTAGCACCTTTTCTCCTGTTACACCACCCAAACCCCGCTCTGACATCCAATAGCTCAAGACCATAAATCTAGAATATAAATATATAGAAACTAACATGGCCACAAAATGAGGGATCAGTTTATATATTGATTATTATATAGAATTGATCTCCCACTTTATAGCCACATTATAATTACTTATAAATAGTTGGCATATATATTCTTCTATGTGCCTTGTCCTTTCATGGCCTTCCACGTCTTCCTATCGCTGGTGGCTCTTAGCACGATTTCTCCTGTTACACCACCCAAACCCCGCTCTGACATCCAATAGCTCAAGACCATAAATCTAGAATATAAATGTATAGAAACTAGCATGGCCACAAAATGAGGGATCAGTTTATATATTGATTATAATATAGAATTGATCCCCCATTTTATACCACATTATAGTTTCTTATAAACAGTTGGCATATAGATTCTTCTTCTATGTGCTCTGTCCTTTCAGGACGTAGGCGATCATGGCCTTCCACATCTCCCTATCCCTGGTGGCTCTTATCACGATTTCTCCTGTTACACCACCCAAACCCCGCTCTGCCATCCACTATTTCAGGACCATAAATCTAGAATATAAATCTATAGAAAATAGCATGGCCACGAAATGGCGGACCAGTTTATATATTGATTATAATATAGAATTGATCCCCCATTTTATATCCACATTATAATTTTTATAAACAGGTGGCATATATATTCTAATTCTATATGCCTTGTCCTTTCAGGACGCAGGCGATCATGGCCTTCCACGTCTCCCTATTGCTGGTGGCTCTTAGCACGCTTTCTCCTGTAACGTCTGCTCAGGCCCTTAAAATACGTTATCCGCTGCTTTCCCTTCTCTCTTTTTCCCTCAACCTGGCCTGTTAGTGTCAGGTTCTCCAAGCCCTCCTTCCTCATTACATGTCCCAGAAACATCTGTTGTTTCTTCCTGATGCTCAATATTAATATCCTTTTCGTGTCCATTCTTTCCAACACCTCATCATTGCCCCCATGCTCGGTCCACGATATCCGCAGCATCCTTTTGCATAATAATATTTCATAGCGTTTTGTCTCTCTCCCCCACCTTACCAAAAGAAAGAAAAAAAATCTACGCGCTCCCATCTTTCTAGTTCCGTGTCGGTAAATTAATGATTCTCTGGAGTTAGCTAAAGCAAGTCAAAAGATTTGTCTTTGCAAAATGGCGAAAATGCAAAGAAAATTTCAAGCTTTTGCCTACTGGTAACCAATGCTGATCTTAAATTTTGCAGACACAGGTTCTTATGTAGTTTAGACTAGCTAAAAAAAAAAATGTCTTCGATTAATCCATATTCAACGTTTTGTTTATTTTTTAATATTTTCTTTCAGAATAATTGTTTATTTACTTTTTTTCTTTGGCTTAACAGTTTCTAAAATAGGTTTATATTAAATTTAAAATGTAATATTTTTTTTTAATATAAAAAAATATTTCATAGCGTTTTGTCTCTCTCCCTCCCCCATTTATAAAAAAAAGAAAAAAAAATCTACGCGCTCCCATCTCTCTAGTTCCGTGTCGGTGAATTAAAGATTCTCTGGAGTTAGCCAAAACAAGTCAAAAGATTTGTCTTTGCAAAATGGCGAAAGAAGAATACAAGATGAAGAAAATTGAAAAAAACGATAAAATAATAAAAAGTGAAAGAGAAAATTGGACATTGAAGATTCAAAACGGGAAGATAAAAGGAGAAGGTGTAAGTGAAAGAGAAAACAACATAAATGAAGGAAGAAGAAGTTAGTAAAAAAAAAAAAAATGAAGAAGAAACGAACATAAATTAGGGAAGAAAAACAAGAAGGGAGGGAAAAAAGCGAATGAGAAAATAAGAGGGAAAATAGGTGAACAGAAGAGATGAATGAAATAAAACGTAGGGAGAAAGAAAGAAAAACGACGAGAAAGCCGTAAAGAATAAAAGAAAATAAAGAACAATATGAAGAGAAAGAGAGGGAGAGAGAGAAAGAAAGAGAGAGAGAGAGAGAAAGAAACAGAGGGGAGAGAGAAAAATAAAGAGAGGGAGAGAGAGAAAGAAAAAGAGGGGAGAGAGAGAAATAAAGAGAGGGAGAGAGAGAGAAAGAAAAAGAGGGAGAGAGAGAAATAAAGAGAGGGAGAGAGAGAAAGAAAAAGAGGGAGAGAGAGAAATAAAGAGAGGGAGAGAGAGAAAGAAAAAGAGGGAGAGAGAGAAAGAAAAAGAGGGGAGAGAGAAAAATGGAGAGAGAAGGAAAAATTGGAGAGATAGGGAGAGAAAAATGGAGGTAGGAGATAGAAAGACAGAGAGGGAGAGAGAGAGAAAATAGAAAGGGAGAGAGAGAAAGAGAAAGAGAGGGAGAGAGAGAAAGAAAGAGAGGGAGAGAGAGAAAGAAAAAGAGGGAGAGAGAGAAATAAAGAGAGGGAGAGAGAGAGAGAAAAATGGAGAGAGAAGGAAAAATTGGAGACATAGTGAGAGAAAAAATGGAGGTAGGAGATAGAAAGACAGAGAGGGAGAGAGAGAGAAAATAGAAAGGGAGAGAGAGAAAGAGAGGGACAGAGAGAAAGAGAGGGAGAAAAAGAAAAATGAAGCAGAAGAAAGAGAAAGAAAGAGAAAGAAAGAAAGAAAGAAAGAGAGAGAGAGAGAGAGAGAGAGAGAGAGAGAGAGAGAGAGAGAGAGAGAGAGAGAGAGAGAGAGAGAGAGAGAATCAAAATTTAATTTGTGCTTGTGATCAGAGCTCGACCCTGGGAGCGAAAATAATTCCCAGGGTCGAGCTCTGATCACAAGCAGAATTTAGCAAACTAACTTTCAAAGCTCTCATTAACTGTCAGATGAAAACATTACAGAATTTCTTTCCTATTCACAGAAACTAGTAAAAGCCTAATTTAAGCATTCTATCTATCTATCTATCTATCTATCTATCTATCTATCTATCTATCTATCTATCTATCTATCCCTTTCATTATCTATCTATCTATCCCTTTATCTATCTATCTATCTATCTATCTATCTATCTATCTATCTATCTATCTATCTATCTATCTATCCCTTTATCTATCTATCTATCTATCTATCTATCTATCTATCTATCTCATCCCTTTCATTATCTATCTATCTATCTATCTATCTATCTATCTATCTATCTATCTATCTATCTATTGTGGATTATATCTATATTTGCAATATAACAACCAGTAGATCTGCCCTTTTTTCAACATCTTTATTCTTGTTTTTATCCCATCTTTTCCACCCGCATTATTTCTTGGTTTTTATTATTCCATCTCGGAAACTTCCAGCAACACGAACGGATTTAGTCCGATTTTTCTGGATACGATATTCTAATCCAAAAGCCATTGATCTGGCAAATGACATACCCAAACACTCGAAAGATAAAGTTCCTTTCAGAAACTTGAGAGACCCAAATAGTTTCTGTAATAATTCAAGCCATTTGACTAAATCGTTAAAAGCAATAATCGTCTGCACCCCTCCCTGGCAAAATGACATTTGAAGTCAACACTTCTGAAATTTTATTTGTTATTCCAAAACCAATTACTTGAAGAAAACAAATTCTTCAGAAACTTATTTAACGCTGTTTACTGTAAAATCATAATAACTAGCGGAACCTGTGAAATTTCCACGGAAGGATAATTATGATTTACGGGAAAAATTTTACTTTGTCATACTACAAATGATAGTAACGTCTTCAAACGCAAAGGTATTGGATAATAAAATAACGATAACACAGAGTGTAATTTTATTAAAATAACAATAAATGTAATTTCCATAGAAGCCACTTTACTGTAATTTTATATTAAGCGGCGTATGCACAGACCATAACCAAAATACTCTACACTATTTTGTGAGAGATTTTGAAAGAGAAAATGTTTTTTTTTATTACTGAAAAATCATGGCTCCTGTGTCCATTGTAAATAGAAAATACCAACTGAGTAATGGCCAAATGTGTAGAGGTCAAATATTTCGTTATTAGGTCGAGGGATACGACAACAAACCTATCTTTTTTTACTATATTTTACAGTACACACACATATACACACACACAATTACTGATACAACCACCAGCTTAAGTTGCTGCTGATACGGTAATGCTATAGGCTCTCTCCTCCTACTCTCTCACTCTTTACTACCCTTCCGTTTGGCAAATGTGAGAGAAGGCCGAGGAGAGTAGCGTTTAAAAAGATAGAGAGGAAGGAAAGGCTCGTATAGAGAGTAAGTGGAGTAACGGACGCATGAACTAACTAACTAAGGAAGGAATAAGCAGAATTATTATATGATAAAAAAGCAACTATATGTAAATAGGCACACCATTAAACCCCACTTTCACTGATACACGGACACAACAATCAATGGCCTCTGTTAAACATTACAACCAGGGCAATATGAACTTTTGAGACCCCAAAACAAAGGAAATTATAGCCCTTCCCCTTATCCTCTCCAGTCTTGATTTTGTACTATTGCTATATCCACGGATATCTATTTTCAAGTCCCTAACCTTCGCGGCTAAAATATTTCCGGCCACGCCCATTGAAGCGAACCACCCTCATTCCTTTTTTATTCCCCCTGGTGAGATGTAATTTACACTCGAGCAGCTTCTTCATCTGAAAAACTGTTTTGCGGAACTACCTCCCATACTACAAACTAAAAGTCCCTAACTACAAACTAAAAGTCGAAGGTTAACCGTTATCTTCCAAACATGTACGCCTAAATTATGCTTCTGATTTTGTAACCCTCCCTTGAGTCTCCCGCAAGCGTTGTACAAAGTGAATATCATTGATATATATATATATATATATATAACCTTTGAAATTTGAAAAAGAAATCACTCGATCGGCGGTCGAGAGCGAGGGAAAATTTACTCGCCCAAAAATCATTTTACTCGACCTACTCTATTTTCTTAATAGTCGCCTTACGTAAACATAGCTTGAATTGGTGACGGAAAACAAAAAATGAAATTTTAATTAAAATTTCGAATGTGTTAGAAAGGACTTAAACATATAAAAAAATAATAACAACAAAATTTGATCTTACCTCTTAATAATAGCATAAAAATTTTGATGATAAAACTTTGTATTAAGTTTGAACTCTTTTAACATCATGATATACTGTTTTTTGGGGGATGCAATTGGGTGGAGGTACCTAAATTCGTAGTTTCTTTATTCTGTTTGACTACAACCTCCATCTTGTAGACGATAAAAAAATAACAAATCTGACTTTCTCGACGATTTTCTATAAAAAAATTTACTTGTATAATTTGTTTTTCGATGCGTCGTTGAAAGAAGTACGCGTATTTGTTTTTCTTTCTTTCAAATGTCCGTTTTTACTTTTCGTAAGCAATCTGGGCGGCTGAGACATTTTGGCTCCACTCAAGAAGCGTTAATTAAACGAATGTTTACACTGACCGGGACGATAAAATGAGACCAAAGCGTTCAAAAGTCATTGTAGGTCCTTCTAAGTAACTTGTGAATATTCAATAGCATTTTTTTGGGTTGTAAAATTTGGGTTGAGTTTTCTATATTTGAACGGACACGTTTCATTGCGAGTAAAGCAATAAACTTTAATCGCCCAATTAAGTTTTTAATCGTCTGAGTCAATAGGGCGAGTGAAATCTCAAAGTCTCTCTTTC
Source organism: Ascarosepion bandense (assembly GCA_037127315.1). Taxonomy (NCBI): domain Eukaryota; kingdom Metazoa; phylum Mollusca; class Cephalopoda; order Sepiida; family Sepiidae; genus Ascarosepion; species Ascarosepion bandense. The sequence goes on from JBBBDQ010000709.1 coordinate 1,267,049, forward strand.
TCTCTCTCTCTCTCTCTCTCTCTCTCTCTCTCTCTCTCTATCTATCTATCTATCTATCTATCTATCTATCTCACTCTATTCATATCTATCTATCTATCTATCTATCTATCTATCTATCTATCTATCTAAGTATCCAAAAAAGAAAGTGGCGCTATGTAAAATCCCAAGAGAGATCCTATTAATATTAATTGTTGAAAATAAATATTAAAATTGATCCAACCAAAGGAGTCAATGTAAGTAAAATTATTTGTTTACAGAGCCAAATATGCATATTTGCCAAAAAATTCAAAAATTACGTATGTCAGATGACCATTTAGGCGATGATCATCAGCGACCTTTTTTATTATGAAAAAATTAAAAGTTTTTCATACACCAGAAATTCACTTAAAGAAAATTAAACGGAAAGAAACAACAACAACAACAACAACAACAACAACAGCAGCAACAACAACAACAACAACAACAGCAACAACAACAACAACAACAACAACAACAGAAGAAGATAATGTGAGGGGAAGTGAAAAATGTATGTTAGAATGCAGGCATCCAAATGCTGTTTCAGCGAGTGGGAAGGAAGCGGAAACCGTAAGAGATATAGTGATTTGAATTCAACTCAATCTGTGAAAGGGATATTTAAAAAAAATGTACATGTGCGTCAAGAAATCATATATATATATCGCTCCTACTCTCGCGTGGTCATGTGAGACACCACAAGCTGTAGTGCGACTTTCGCTTCCAGCATGCACGCACGTGTTCGCTAATCTTCCATACAAACAAAATAGACGGCTACTACTATCGTTCCTTCGCGAACTGCTCGTTACAATCAACACGATTGTCATCTTTGATAATGGCTGATGCAACGCCATGGCGGTAAATTTAAAAAACATTTTTCAGCAGTTAAATTTGTGACTCCGAGCAATATAATTTCGGTTTGAACTAAACCAGGGTATTTTGCTTACTGTAATTAGTAAATTTAATCTCTTGGCTTTCAATTAAAGCTAAAATTAAAGCTTCAAGAAAACATTTTTATTTTTAAAAATTAAATTTAAATTGAGGTATCGAAAATGAGCAGTGATTTTTTTGTAGGTACCTAATATATATATATTAATACAACGATATCATATTGACTCTTCTTAAGATTTTATTTTTCTTTCTCTTTCTCCCCTTTTAACTTCTTTATTATATTTTATTTATTTGGTTTTTCTCTTTTATATCTTTTCTTTATTCTTATTTTCCTTAACTACACTTAACAAAATATTTACCACAGAATGATTAAAGTGACTTAAACTATTTACAAAAATAACTTCTAAAATGCGGTAGGAATTATTCGGGATATTGATTGATTCTCTAATAAATTTCATTTTAAAACTACAGGAAATAACAATTTAAAAAATTGCTTAAAAATAAATTAATCAAAATATTACTTGTTAAATACTCGTTAAAAAAAAATTATATCGTGTAAATTTTAGTTAAAATAGGTTACTCCCCACCCCCACAAAAATATCCTGAAGAAAAGAAATTCTTTTAAAAACTAAGAAAAATAACAAATAATTATATTAATCAAAATAATTATTTACTCATTAAAAAATGAAACAACGAAAACATTGTTAAAAGAAGTTACTCCTCAAAAATATCCTTAAAAGAAACAGTTTGAAAAAAAAACGAGTAAATACGAAAAAAAAAACAAAAAAAAAAAAAACATTGCGAATAATGAAAAGGAAAGATTACGAATAAGAATAAAAACATAAAAAACGAATAAAAACTTATCTCAATCTAACATGTTTCAATTTTATTAAATCTTCGTCAGAGTTCGAGATATGAAAAAGCAAAGAAACACAAAATGGTTATAACTTTGGTTTCGTTCTTATTGGTCAGATACGTATCACTACCGGCCATAATTGTTAGACCACCCAAATGTTTTTTTAAAGAAATGATGTATTTCATATTATTTTTAGTATTTATTGCCAAGTGGATAATTCTAAATGAAAACAGAATGGTTCTTTTGTTATTATTACTTCGCAAAATTTTACAAGGCAGATAGCGATAATTTACCCATCGCACCCTGTAGATTTGGTATATATATATATATATATATATATACACACTACCGGCCATAATTATTAGACAACCCCAGTTTTTTAAAAGAAATTATGTATTTCATATTATTTTTAGTATTTATTGCCAAATGAAAATAGAATGGTTCTTTTGTTATTATTCGTTATCCTTTCGTTTACAGCACTTGGTATTTCCAAATGGTCACCCATTTACGTACTGACCAGGCTCGATGTTGCTTAACTTCGGTGATCCGATGGGAACTGGTACATTCAACACGATATAGCCGTAGACATATATCCACTACCGGCCATAATTATTCGGCCACCCAAGTTTTTTTTTTTTTTTAAAGAAATGATATATTTCATACTAATTTTCAGTATTTATTGCCAAGTGGATAATTCTAAATGAAAACAGAATGGTTCTTTTGTTATTATTACTTTGCAAAATTGTACAAGGCAAAGAAGCAAAGATGAACTCATCCGAATCACCCTAAATTTTCTTTAATCTTTCATTGATGAAACTGCAATGTAGGTAATTATTAAATATTTATAAATTCATTTGATGCACATGTTATAGTGCAGTATTAACAAAAGAACCATTCTCTTTTCAATTAAAATTATTCACTTGGCAAAAAATTAAAAAAAATTATTAAATACATCATTTCTTTTAAAACACTGAGGTGGCCTAATAATTATGGCCGATAGTGTATTTACTTGTATTAAAGCAATAGAATATCATTTTAAATACATATGAAGATTATTGTTTGTGTGCAATAGTGTATGTATGTGTGTGTGTGTGACGAAACGGTTGTCTGTCTAGGTGTATGTTGGACTGTAACATTAGCTCATATATCTGTATATTACGGAGATTAACGAAACTGATTATAAACAGCCGATAATTTGAAATGATTTGTTTCATGTCTCTGACGTCATTTCCGTGTAGGTCTGTGAAATGTAGCGAGAGGTTGCAATAATGTTGTAACCATAGACTTGGAATGACAGCTATAGATATTCTACTCACAGACACATAGTGTAAATAATTATAGTACCTCATCTTATAAATATAGACAGATCCTGAAAAAACCCGGAGCGTACAATAGCCTAAAAGTCGTAAATATGGTAACGAAAACAAAGTCAACAGCCAGAATAATATAAAATTGTAAATAGTTATAATACCTCATTATTGCAAAAAAAAAAAAAATAAATAAATAAAAATAACAAAGAGCCACTGTTAAAGAGCAAACACTCGGCAAGAACTTTCGTAACGGGTAGTAAAGTTTAATAACTGGTAGTAAAGAGAATAAATGACGGTCTCGCTATTGTCTCTCTAATGAACTGAACCGACGCTGCTTCTCTCCCGAAATGTGCGTGACAGGATATATATATATATATATATATATATATATATATACTAGCAGTATAGCCCGGCGTTGCTCGGCTGTAATGAAAGCTTTAAAACTAATCCATGATCCTGGAGCTCAGACTCTTTGGTCGTTGGCACGAAAGACTAAAAAGCAATAATTGTTTCGAGTTAAAGCAAAACCGTAGACTGAAAGAAAAATGAATGGATGTAAGTCAAATTTTGATTTCCTGCTATCGATATCAAATAAGTTTTTTTCGTCGTAAACTGAATTTTGAAGGCTAAATAAGTCCTCTGAGTAAATGGTATCATGACTGAGACTAAGAACTACAATTATACCTACTTAGAGCCAAACCCAAAGCAAAAACTAAAATAAAAGGGTTGAAAAAATACAGTCATACAGGCAGATAAACAGACACACACACAAACATCTTGCCTTATATATATATTATCGATTTTCTGCACTATCATAAGAACTACAACCTTGAAACTTCTGAATATCTTTTCTTATGTCTTTGTCTATGAGTGTATCAAATTTGATTAAAATTGGACCACTCCTTCTATAACCCGATTTTTTTCGATTATCGATTTTCGATATTTATCGGTTGTACCTCAACACAAAACCTAGCTAAGAACACTCGCAGACGCTTATAGTACAACTGTGTAAATTTTCAAAAAAATCGGTTCAGCCGTTTCGGAGTCTATAGGTAACGGACACACAGAGACACACACAAAGTTCCATTAATAAATAAGTTTATATATATATATATATATATATATATATGTCCTATCACGCACATGTCACGCGCGCACCCCCCCCCCCCCCACACATATATATATGTAAGCCGAAAGCTTAGATTGGATTATTAAAAAATACTTATCAATATTGTAATTCTCTTTCTTCATTTAATGATAATGCTATTAAGCATTATGAACAAGAATATGAACAAAATTTACATAAAATAAATAGACAAAACGTGTCTATATTATTTAATGAAACATGCATTACTATATATATATATATATATCCAAATGAATAAGGAACGAAGAAAATATTTGCAACATTCAAAACATTTATTTAAAGCAGTGCTCAGCATAAAAATAGAACAATGAATATTAATTATAAATTTTACTTTAGAACATGTACAAATAATGTTTATTACCATCATTATTAACTACCTGATGAGACATTATTTCAATGTCGAAAAAAATGTAAAATTTTGTAGTAGATTGTAGCTTGCCCATGTTCTAAAATATAATTTATAATATATATTTATATATATATAACGGTTTTTATTGTAAGAGAGAGAATTATTGAAGTCACTTTCCTGTAGTTGGGGTAATTTCATCTCTGTAGTGGTAGGAGGGGTCATTTTCTTTATAATTATTATTATTGTTGTTGTTGTTGTTGTTGTTATTATTATTATTATTATAAATAATTTTATAATTGAAATCACTGTTTCAATTAGCGAAAATGCAATTGAAAAATTATTCCCGCACAGCAAGAAAAATAAAAATACGCAAAAGATTCTTTACTTCTGAAAATGTGTATCGTTTATGAAAGCAAACTGCATTACGTGAATAATTGCAGCTAGCTTCGCTATAGCGATGTCAATTTGCTAAATATCCGAAGATGAAGAAAAGATCCCCCCCTCCTCCTCACATATTCAACTACAACAAAAGCAACAAGAATTCCACAAGCAGAGATCTGTCGTGTGATGAAAAATAACATTGCACTTAGCCTTGCGTTCACAGAAGAGAAAAAAAAACATTAAGGCGGGTAGGCGTATTTTCAAGGCTAACTAAAATTAACAGATCTTGAAAATTTTATTTCATTTTTTTTTTTGTTGTTGTTGAAAAGAACTGGGAAATAGAAGAAAAAGGTGTTTAGAAAATAAGTCAGCGAAAAATAAAAGTAAATTAGGAAAGAAATTCTATAAATAAAAGGCTTTAAAACTGGTTTGTTTTCATCATCGTCGTCCTCACTTTCATTACAAATATACACCTCACGACACTGCCATTAACGTTATTACTACCGTCGTCGTGAAAAAGATAATCACCAGCCCTTCGTTATCATTTCTTATCTTTAAGGAAGGATATCTAATTCGACATAATTCCCCTTCTCTTGACTAAGCGTTCTATAAGAATTGCGAATCATCCAAAATAAAGACTATTTTTTTTTTACGCAAAAATCGTATTGCCGCCGGTTTTTACTAATACAGAGCTCGCTGAAAAAGAAAGCCACCTTTGACGCCTCAGAAATCAGTTCTAGGGAATTACGTAGAGAGAATTTTTTCATTTCATTTTGCCCAAATGCTGACAGAGCAATTATTGGCTTCATTTGCGTCCCTGAAAAGACAAAGATGTTTGCTTAAAAGGGAAACAGACGATAAAAGAAGCGACCAAATGTGGTTGATTTAAATCATCGTTAAAATTGGGTAATTTTTATTTGAAAGACGTCAACCGTTTTTTGTCGCCTTCATCTTGTCCTTTTTTTTCATTTTTGTTTTTGTTCAAAAAATGTTCTGCTTTTTAGCCCAGGGGCTAAAAACAATACAAGTGAAAGCGGAGGCCAAAATATAATTATATCATTTATTCATTTTTATGTCTTAATTCCATTTATTCAATTCAAATGTTGAAAAAAGAAGAAACAGTGTAGAAAAAGAAAGAATAAAAAACATCTTTAGCTGAGTAAGAAAACGTTTTTTTCATCTGTTTCACTGTATTTTTTCGACCATACTATGCACTTTTAGTTCTTACTTTCCAGGCCCTAATTATTAATTACTACTTTCCATGAAAGGAATGAAAACAAAGAGTCAAGTGAACATTCTCTGATACGTAACAGTTTCATAAGAAAACAGTTTCTAAAATACACACTGATATTCAGTTCTGCTGAAAAAAAAAAACACTGGTTTTCTGAGTGAATAATGAAGTTAAGCAACACTTGTCTCTATCAAGAACAGAGCCGGTAGAAAATTCAGAAAATGAACAATGTCCTGTGTCTTCTGTTGATATTCATTTAATTTAGAACTATATTGTCGTAAGACAGTTGCATTAATTTTTCTTTTTGCCATGAGAAATTTGGATTTCTCATGGCGCAATGGATTTCGGCTCGGAAAAAGAAATCGGACAGCCGAGTTCGAATTCCAGTTGAATTCAATGCATTCATTTATGCGCGAATACCATTGAGAAATTAGTTTATTCACTCTCCACCTATGGGTTAAATAGCAGGGCAGATTGGGTTCTTTAACCTTGGTTGGTAACCAGTTTATCACACAAAGTGATGGCAACCTACTACTGGAAAATCTTCTGCCCAGTTAGTCATGTCTCGAAAGAGACATAATCCTCCAAGCGTGTATCACGTATAGAATTTATCGGACTGGCTATTGCATGGGTCTGTGTAAGAGTGAATGTGTATGTATTAGTGTGTGTGTATTTGTGCTAGCACATTTGTGTGTTGAGGCGTCTATGTATATTTATCTCTGGAACAATAATTTTGAATCCACGTTTTGAATACTTTTTATCACAATTACTTAAGAGGTGCAGCAGATATCGACTCGGAATGGGTTAAATAACAGAACAGATTGGTTTCTGTAGCCGTATATCTCGTATGGCACTTAACTGACTGACTGAATATAATAGTTGGAAACATAATTAAAACTTCTACTGGGCATAAAGTGGGGGATCGGTTTTCTATTGTTATGAAGTAATAAACTGATCCCCCACTAGTTACTACTTAATACTATAATAAATCTCTTCCCCCTCTAGCTCTAAGTCATATAGCAGTACAGATTGGGTTCTATAGCCTTGGTCGGCAACCAGTCTACCGCAGAAAGCAATGGCAACCTACTGCGGGATAATCTTCTGTCCAGTCAGTCATGTCTCTTTCGAGACATGATCGCCCAAGCGTGTATCACGTATGGCACTTAACTGACTGACTGAATATAATAGCTGGAAACATAATTAAAACTTCTACTGCTCATGAAGTGGGGGATCGGTTTTCTATTGTTATGAAGTAATAAACTGATCCCCCCCATAATTATACTTATTATAATAATGTAATATAATCTATCTCTTCTCCCTCCAGGTATGTGTTAAACGGCAGTACAGATTGGGTTCTATAGCCTTGGTCGGCAACCAGTCTGCCGCAGAAAACAATGACAACCTACTGCAGGATAATCTTCTGCCCAGTCAGTCATGTCTCTTTCGAGACATGATCGCCCAAAGCGTGTTTCACATCTAGGACTTAACTGACTGACTGACCTAACAAATGTTCGATAATCGCATTTAAAAGGTCAAAAAAAAAAATAGCTAAAAGAAACATTAACCAAAATTAATAATAATTGACAATGCTTCATCTAATAGTTAAAAGACTATTACATCTACTACTACTAATGTAGGTACCTCGAGAGGAAAGTAATACTTAATTTCAATCAATATATACTAGAAATACCAGTGACAATTTCACGGTTTTCATATCTTAATTTTTTTATTAATCTTTATTCTTAAGTTAATAAATTCATGGCAATTTCCACAACTATAAAATACCCGTGGAATTTAATGTATTTCAAAATTAAATATATGAGCTTAACAACTATAAGTAAATATTTCAGTAATAATCAATCAGTCAGTTAAGTATGACAATACGTGATACTTCTGTAGACATGACAGAAGATTTTCCCGTAGTAGATTGCTATTATTTTCTGCAGTAGTCTGGTTGCTAACCGATGCTATAGAACCTAATCCTGTTATGTAAACCATAGTTGGAGGGACAAGCGACGGATTAATACCTTTCACAAAGGTATTTGTGTGTAAGTGAATGTAACGAATTTAGCTGGGATTCGAACTTGGCGCTTCAGTTTCTTGTTCCGAGCCAATATCCACTGCACTACAAACGCACATTAAATGTAACAACCATAAGCATTTCAAATCAGTAAAAAGATAAAAAATGAAAAGATTAAGAATTGACGAAATCTTCGGTTTCGCTGTTTCAGACCTTAAAAAACATGTGAGCATTATCACCTTCTTTGTCTCACTACTTATCTTTCTTTTCAACCAGGCACATTATCTAATATATACACTGCTAAGAAGGTCGGTTCTCTGAGCAAGTCCAGAAAGTTTTTCCCGATTGAAACAGTCCTGCACATATACAAATCTACCATCCGCCCGTGCATTGAATATTGCTGCCATATCTGGTCGGGTGCTCCTGCTATCCACCTGGGTATCCTTGACAAAATTAACGGACAATATGCAATTTGATCGATCCCGACTTGGCAGCTCGGATACAGTCACTTTCTCACCGGCGTAGTGTGGCTTCCCTGTATCTCTTCTACAAGTACTTTCACGGCTTTTGCTTTGATGAACTTAGCTCACTGGTGCCCCCTATATACGAATTTACTCAAGCCACAATATTAGCAACTAGGTCCCACCATTTTACTGGAAAACCAATAAGATATAAACGCAAATTCTACTCCATCAGCTTCTTTTCTCGCACTTCCCGCCTGTGGAATTCCCTTCCGCATACTTGCTTTCCCGACAGCTACAATCTCCATGAATTTGAATATAAAGTCAATAATCATTTCCTATCTTACTAACCTGCATCCTCTCTCTCATGCTCCCTTCTCCGTCCACTCCACTCTTAACAGTAACCTCTCCAAGCTGCACGCCTGGACTGTAGTATATGGAGCCCGTGCGTAGCCTAGACTATATGCCCCATCTCTCGAAGAAATACAGGGCATTACACTTTGAGCCTGTATGGCTGCAGGAGTCGTCGGAAAGTTGTCAGTATTGATAGCCAACCACCTTCGGGTCTCCCACTCCGGGTCTTCTGTCTGGTTGTATTTCCATAATTTTCCCGTGTTTGGTTGGATATGACCTTAAAGCAGCGAAACTTAAAATCAGAGGTTTTTTGATAGTCTGACATCCTGAGCAGTCGAACTCCATATTCCCAAACCGACTGCATACGTGACTCCAGTTGTTCGCCTCCACCCATTCTTCTTCTTCTTCTTCTTCTTCTTCTTCTTCTTCTTCTTCTTCTTCTTCGTTGTGAATCCAATAAATTGTAAACACAAATTCTACTCCAACAGCTTCTTTTCTCTCACTTCCTGCCTGTGGAATTCCGTTCCATTTAATTGCTTTCCCGACAGTTACAATCTCCAAGAATTTAAATGTAAAGTCAATAGTCATCTCCTATCCCACTAACCTGCATCCTCACTCTCATGCTCCTTTCTCCGTTCACTCCACTCTCATCAGTATTCTCATCTTTCTCTTACCCACTTCCTGACACCCCCTATAAACTGTCACTCTTTCTCATAGCTTTCCTCCCATCTAATTCCCCGCAAAACTTGCTTGGGGCGATATGATTATGAAAAAAAAAAATTCTTCTTCTTCTTCTTCTTCTATATGACAGGTCCATTCAAGACGTAGGCGATCATGGTCTTCTACACCCCACTACCCCTTGTCGCTCTTAATACGCCTTCTCCTGCTTTATCACTCAATCTCTGATCCACCAACATCTGCAAAAAGTCCATCAGGTATGTCATGCGTTGCTTTCCCTTGTCTCTCTTCCCAAGAGCATCAAGTTCTCCAAGCCCTCCTTCCTCATTTCATGTTCATGAAGTATCAGTTTCCTTCTTGTGCCTGTCTTTTCCAAAACCTCGTCGTAAGCCTGCAAAGACAGGGACACTTAAATATGGAGTTTAGGATTCATGGTCCATTGAATGAATAGTCATGTTATTCGATGAGAGCGCACACACACAAAAAAAATTAAAATGTTCATTTTACCTTCTGTGCTAATTTTCAGTTATAATGTGTTTAAAATTAGTTATATGATCTTTTCACAGTTTCGAAATGCAAGAAAATTTTTAAAGCGTTTCTTCTTAATATGGAAAACTATAAAAAAAAATACGAAAGATTTAATTAATATCCTTGGTAAAAGGTATCTTATTAAATTACCGCAGATTACTTAAACGAGAAAAGGCTTTTATTTGCTTAGATCCTGAGGAAGGTACGACCATAACCCAATTTTCTTTGCATCTTTTGATATGTAACGTCAGTAAAAACTGGCTTAGCATGATTATATATATATATATATATATATATATATATATATTATGGGTGAATGTAAGTGTGTAAGTGAATATAAGTGGTCATATGTAGACACATACACATGAGCAAACGAACATACACACATTCATTTATATTGTGCAAGGTTGCACACACTCACTCATGCACATACACACACAGACAGACAGACACACACACACATATATATATATATAGATGCAAAAGTATATATATATATATATATATATATATGTAGATATAGATATGTCAATGCAAATGAACACTTTTATATACATATATTTATATATAAATATATATGGTTGAGAGAGTCTTTATATATATATATATATATATATGTGTGGTGGGGAAGGGGAGAGTAGATATGGTAATGTAAAATGTAAAATATAATAAAGACAAAAAATGAAAAATTTCCGAGAAAAACACTCATTTGAACAGTATTCAGCGTATGGGAAAAAGGGGGGAAGTCTTTCGTAAAGAAGTAAAAAAAAAAAGAAGAAAAAGAAAGAAAGAAAGAAATTAAGAAAGAAATTGTGTCAAGCGAAAAAGTAAAATGAGTGTGAGGCGAGGGAGCAGAGAAAAAGAGAGGAGGACAGGGTAATAAAGAGAGACACAGAAACCGAATAAGGGGAAGAAGAGGGGAAGTTGATGGTAAAAAAAAACAAAAATGGTCGGGAGAGAAGAAAAAAAAAAGAAAAAAAAGAGAGAAACCGAGAGACAGTAATGGAGAAAGAAGAAAATATTGCATATTCTTTTTTAATCGTTTCACCCCAAGCAAGGCGGTAACGCCACTGATGTGCAGGGGTCTACATAAGAGTAAAAGATTAGATAGGAGGAGAGAGAAGAGAAAGACGAACCAGTTAGAAAGGAGCAAGAGAAGGATGGGAATACAGGTGTGATGACAGTTGCAATGGTGGAGAGAAAGGAAAAGATATACAGGGTGATATAGAAAGAACTAGAGTCAAGCGGTTAAGAGATGGGTATTGACATTGCATTTAAATTCATGGATGTTTTAGCCGTCAGGAAAGCAAGAATATAGAAGTGAGTTAAGGATGGGAAAACAGGTGTGATGACAGTTGCAATGGTGGAGAGAAAGGAAAAGATATACAGGGTGATGTAGAAAGAACCAGAGTCAAGTGGTTAAGAGATGGGTATTGACATTGCATTTAAATTCTTGGAGGTTGTAGCCGTCAGGAAAGCAAGAATATGACTTCCAATCGTGGCATTACTACTACGCAAAGAATGAGAATGGTATACCCCAGTGATTGTAATAAAGGAATCAGTTCGAAATTCCTAGCATCTGAAGAAGTCCGGAGCGTACAACGGCCGGAACGTCGTACAAATGGCAACCAAGATGAGGACAATAGTCCGAATAATGTAAATACTGTAAATACCACCTCATTTCAGAAATATAGACAAATACTTTAGTTTGACGTGTTTTGTACTTTAGAACTTCGTCGAAATAAATTGATATTTACTCTGATCTGAATTTAAAATTTAAATTTAAATGATTTAAAAGAAATTTAATTAAAAAATGTGTCCTCTTCCCTAAGTGCGCATGTGCAGTCGCCTAAAATTGTTTTACACATACACACACGCGCGTGCACACACACACACACACACACACACACACACACACACACACACACACACATATATATGCATATATATATATATATTTTTTTTTTTTTTAATCATATCACCCCGGGCAAGGCGGTAAGGCCACTGGTGTGCAGGTGGGGGGCTAGGTAAGAGTGAAAAGATTGGAAAAGAGAAGCCGGAAACCACATCCTAAACAGGGAACAAGGGATGAGCCTCTACACCTGTTCAATAGACGTGGGTGGAGTGTGAACCGGGCGATAGTTCAGTCTATATATATATATATATACTTTTAGTGTATCGAGGCAGCAGATAATTTGCTAAACATATAATGTTAAATATAAGAGACAATGAATGTCTATTATGTTTAATCATGAGCCGTTCTAAACATCATATTTTGGCTTTAATTTCAGGTGAAAATAAAGACAAAAATTGTCCAATATTTGGATATTTTCAGATGAAGAGACGTTGCCACCATCCACACACGGCAGTACTACTATTAAGACCTAAGGAGAGGAAAGAAACCAAGAACCCCTTCCTAAATAGAAAACAAGGCATGAACCTCTATTCAAGTTCAAAATTTGAAAGAAAACTTCAACAACCATAGGCCATATTGAAGATACTCACTGAAAGTAGCAGACATAAGAAAAATAAGGTAAAATAGGTCAAACAAATTTTCTATGGGCTCATTGCAAAGGCAGATAACACGAACAGAATTTAAGAACGAACGATAAATTTATTAACACACAAATTATGGCAAATTAGGGACAATAATATGTATGTAAAAATAATTAATGAAAATGAAAAATACCTTTTAACAATAAAAATTATAACGCTGCATAGGATCCTCACAAAATAAAAAAGACTATATATAAAAGGTAGAAAAGGAGAAAATACTTGGTACAATTGGTACAAATTTTGAAGAAAAGTTCGTAGGAATTGCGAATAATAGAATAATCACATCAGCAGAAGACATTTTCTTGTAGAAAGAGAGACTTTGATGTTCCGAATTTTTTTTCCCCACAAATCGAAATGTGTCCAAATTATTTTTGAAATTAAAAAATTCAGCAATAGCACAACTCGGCATCTGGCCTCTCTCAGGAAAGCAGACGATAAAAAGTCAAGTAGCTTAAATATCTTATGTTTCTCTGTAGACAAAGATGCAAGAAACAATATTTTGCATATTAAGTTTATATTGAATGACCTTTCTTATGCAAGCAAAATTCTAATGAACCTTTGAACAAAGATATATATATATATATATATATATATATATATATATATATATAGGAAAGAATATTAATAAAAAGTTTTGAATTTAAAAACGTACTTTTTTAAACAGTATTTGTTTATTTTTATTGTATTTTTATATTTCAGACCGTCCTCGGTCCTTCATCAGAAACAAGTGATTTTTAAATTAGAATTGGAAACGTATTTTACCATCTGATGAAGGACCGAGGACGGTCTGAAATATAAAAATACAATAAAAATAAACAAATACTGTTTAAAAAAGTACGTTTTTAAATTCAAAACTTTTTATTAATATTCTTTCCTATACATATTAAGACAGTATACGTGGATGATCATCACTATATATATATATATATATATATATATATAAACAGTAGCTACTCTAGCATCTACGCATCGCTCATTCAGTAATGAATTAGACCACTGTTGTTCTACTGGCGTATGATACATCATGCGCTAAAAGTCTGCCTCTTTCTACCGAGTGCCCGTATCTCAGAGAATCGCCGACTGACGCCAATTAGGTCGGGTTTCAATCCTGTGTAAAAGCAATCGGATGTCTGATGATGAGCTGTGATAAAGCAAAACAGATCTGTCTGCGGATGTGGTGCGGTGGCTGTCGGCTTGGAAAGGGAAATCAGTGAGCCGAGTTCCAATTCCAGTCGAACACTTTGCATTCAATTACGCACTGGTACCCTTGGGAAAGGTATTAATCCGTCCCTTCCCTCCAGTTATGGGTTGAATATCTGAGGTCTGCTGTTCATGCGATCCGTGGTGAACTTCTGCACCGATTGTTTGTTATCAGCAATTCCAAAAAGTGTGGATGTTTTTTTTTTAATTTTTTTTATAAGCGTTTCACCCCGAGCAAGGCATGTCACTGCCACTACTGCGCAGGGGGCTACGTAGAGTGGAGAAAGGATGATTAAATATAGGAAATGTCAGAGGGTGGGTGATAGGCGGGTAAGGATACCGAGAATGAGGGTTGGGTAGATGAGAGTGTTCTGAGAATAATTGGGAGTTAGTGTGATAGGAGGTGTTTATTGACCCTACATTTAAACACCTGGAGATTGTAACTGTCGGGAAAGCAGAGTTATGGAAGGGAGTTCCACAGGCGGGAAGCGCGAGAAAAGAAGCTGTTGGAGTAAAATTTACGGTTACATCTTATTTGTTTAACTGTAAAAGGGTGGGACCTAGTTGCTAATCTAGTATCTCGTGTAAATTCGTGCTTAGGCGGCACCAGTGATCTAAGCTCATCGGAGCAGTAGCCATGAAAGTACTTGTAGAAGAGGCACAGGGAAGCCACATCACGCCGGTGAGAGAGCGGCTGCAGCCGGACTGCCAAGTCAGTATCAACCACGTTACAGATCCTCCTTTGTATTTTGTCAAGAAGCCCAAGGAGAGCAGCAGGGGCACCCGACCAGATATGGCAGCAATATTCAATACACGGGCGGATGGTAGATTTGTATATGTGCAGAATAGATTCAGGTGGGAAAAACACCCGGGCCCTGCACAGGGAGCCGACTTTCATAGCAGCAGATTTGGCAATGGATTCAATAGTCATTCCATTTGAGGTCCGCCGAAAGTGTAAGGCCAAGGAGGCGTAGTATTTTACTCTCTGGGAGGCTAGCCTGTCCCATGCTAATGGGAGGTAGATGCGATTGTCTTTGGTGGTTAGTTGATAACAGCTTCGTTTTAGAGGCATTGAAATTTACCAGCCATTTCCTACCCCAGGCCACTACGGATTGGAGGTCCCTTTCAAGTACGGCAGCGAGGTTCACTTTGTCGTCCACACCTGGTTTCTGATCGATGCGAGAGTAGATTGTTGAGTCATCGGCATACATGCCAACTTGGGATCTAATGGTGTCGGGGAGATCATTAATGTAGATCAGAAAGAGCGTGGGACCTAGGATAGAACCCTGAGGGACGCCCGCGTTCGTATGGTAGTTTTGGGAGGCATGCCCATTTCATACCACCTTGAATGTGCGGTTAGAGAGGAAAGACTGGATGAGGTCAAACAGATGTCCAGTTATCCCATAGCTCCGCAGTTTGCACAAGAGGCCAGCATGCCAGACCCTGTCGAATGCTTTGGAGATATCCAAGGCAACGGTTCGGGCTTCACCATTCTTGTAGAGTGCCCGGTATATGTACTCGGTAATGGTCGTTAGCATATCAGCAGTAGACCTGGTAATGCGAAACCGGTACTGTTTGTCAGAGAGAAGCCCGTTGGCCATGAGATGCTGAATCACCTCGGCGTTGATAATGGCTTCGAAAACTTTGCCAAAGATTGGAAGGAGACTAATAGGACGGTAATTGACGGGGTCTGAGGGTTCGCCAGAATTCTTAAATATAGGAACTACGCAGGAGGACTTCCAACAGGCAGGAAAGCAGGAAGCAGATAGGCAGAGGTTATAGAGTTTAGAGAGGACAGAGGAGAGTTCTTCAGTACTATCACTGGGATTCCGTCACCGCCGCTTGCTTTGTGTGGGTCAAGTTGTGCAATTATCTTGGCGACCAGCGAGGGTGTAATGTGGACGTTATTTAGTTGAGCCTTAGTTCTGGGTGGGAAGTCTGGTGTAGGTATTCCTAACGAGTCCAGTGTCGAATTGGTTGAGAATCTACGGGCAAAGCATTCAGCCTTGTCGGCTAGGTAGGTGAGAACTTCAAACTCATTGATTAATGGGGGTATTGAAGTCTTGTTCCTGCTGAGCACGCTTTTGGAGAGACGCCAGTAATCTTTGGAACCAAACTTAGAGGATGCTATGCGTTGCCTAATTCTGGTAGCAAACGCCCTCTTGGCTTCGTTCAGTACTTTTTTTACACTTGTTCCGAGCTGAGGCGAAAAGGTGCCTGTTTTGGTTCGACGAGCAGCTTCGATAGAGCCGGAAGAAATGGTTCCGGTGGGCAATGGCGGCCGAGCAAGCGGGTGAGAACCAGGGGGACGAATTTGGTTTTAGTTGGAATTTCCTAGCCGGGATAAAAGCATCGATGCCAGCCTTAACCCAAGAGGAGACTTCGGAGGCACAGTCTTCGACAGGAAGATCGAAGACGTTGTTCCAGGGGACGTCGCAGAGGAAGTCCCTGAACGAGTCCCAGTCGGCTCTTTGGTAGCAGTATGATATTCTGCTGGTCTGGTTTTCTTGGGTAGAGTTAGTGCGGATTGATATGTTTACGGACACAAGCCTTCACCACTCTAAACAATTCGATTCTCCCAATCGACGGGAGAGTCCATAATATATATATATATATATATATATATAGTGTATCGAGGCAGCAAATAATTTTCTAAATATATACCGTTAAATATAAGAGACAATGAATGTCTATTATGTTTAATCATGAGCCGTTCTAAACATCGTATTTTGGCTTTAATTGCAGTTGAAAATAAAAACAAAAATTCTCCAAAACTTGAATAATTTTTTATTAAATTTTTTTTATTAAATTGCGTTTTTTATTTTTGGTAACTATTGCCGTTGCTTAGCGGAGTTTTATGCCAACACAAAATAAAATCGTCGGTGATGGTGGATGTTATTGGGTTACCGTCCTTATAAACTCTCTGAAGCTGGCTCATGTGAGCCGAAAGCTTAGAACCAACTTAATAAAAAATTATCCAAATGTTGGAGAATTTTTATCTTTATTTTCAACTGAAATTAAAGCCAAAATACGACGTTTAGAACGGCTCATGATTAAACATGATAAACATTCATTTTCTCTTATATTTAACAGTACATGTTTAGAAAAAAAAATATTCACTTATATATTTAATGATCACAGAGGGGAAAAATAAAATAAAATAAATAAATAAAATAATTAAAAAATAAATAAATAAAATAAAATAAAATAAAATGCAAAAAGTATCCGCACATAAACACACACACATGACACACTCACGCACACGCACATACGAGAACACACGAGGACGAATACAGGATGGCAAAAGAAAATATAGCAATAACACCCAGCCAATTAAAGCAGTTAAACTAACGGTCAGGTCAATACATACTTAGATAAACCACATATTAAAGCAGACTGATACCATAAGACCAGAAAAAGGTCTCAACTATCAATCACACACACACACACACACACACACACACACACACACACACACACACACACACACACATATCTATATATATATATGTATACCATAAACACATACACATACATGCTCTAACACACTTACACATACACACGCACTCACTACAATTTATGACAGCAGCAGCAGCAGCCAATAATGACCATTCGTTGAAAGGCACCAAACTCGAAAACAAGCTTTCCTATCATTCTGAAGATGAGATTTTGATCACGAAATATTAATGTATAATAAATAGGTAATACCCAAAAACTTATTTACCTTCCTTTATTTTATTAAACGCATTGTGATAGCCTTCAAGACCTAGCCATACACCATATATATATATATATATATATATATATTGATTGTTTAATACTTAATTTTTGGTCATAATAGGGTTAGACCAGTATACATTTGTATTAAAAAGTATTCGATACAATTCTATTGTAGAACTTTGAATATTTTTCACTTTTAAACGACTTTTTTTGCTACGCAAGTTTCTACCATAAGTGGTGTCTTTAGGCAATTTTTAATAACTGATTTTACCGTTTACCGTTTTTCTTTTTAAGAACGCTCTTGTAACGGTGTTTCATTTGAACGTTCACGTGTCAGGGAATTTATGAAAGCGCAATTTTTAAATGAAAACTGATTATGACGTTTTCATCCATGGTTGCATGAACCTAAGAGGTATTTCTTAGTGTGGATGCATTTAGTCATAATTTCTGTTCTTTCATTTAACAGTTAGTCTTTATTTGGGAATATCATAATTTTTCTTCTTGAAAATTATAAATATATATATATGTAGTATTGAGTTGTGATAACATTTAGCACCAAGGTTCTTGCTTTTTCAGTGGTTTTACTGATAAAATGTATTTTGGCAAGCAAGTTTTTTTTTACCGTAAAGTTCTCGATATCGGGGTGAAGATAGAGCGTTGATGAGCACAAAGTGTTTGTCACTTTAACTGAGCATGTTCATGTCGACTTTAAAGTTTCGTGAGGAAACCGTTATGGTGTCTCCTTCTACTTATTCAGAAATCCTTGATAAAATCCAAAGAAGTGTATTGTTGATCTTGGCCTGGTTTTTCTGCTTCGGTCACTTTTCCGCCACCGTATAGTTGCCTACCTCTGCCTTTTCTACAAATACTTTCATGGTAATTTTTCAGATGAGTCCTTCGCTATCGTACCTACACTTTATGAATTTAAGCGACGAGGCCTCATCAATTTACAGTTGAACTGGTTAGATATAACCATAAATTATATAAAAATAGTTTCTTTTTTCTCGCCCTTCTCGCTTATGGAAATCCCTTTCGGCTCCATGCTTTCCAGCCAAATTCAAACTGCAAAAATTTAAATGCAATGTCAATCGTTATCTGCTACCTTCCCGGTGACTCTTTTATTGTTCTGGTTATTTTGTAATATTTCTGTTTTCGTATTCTTCTCCAGCCAATAACCTCGTATGTCTTAGTGACTTTACTAATTTGCTTGAGGTAACTTCGTCTAAAAGATTATGTTGTGTGAACTGTAGTTATACTTTCTTGGAGAGAGCGCATAATATGGAATGCTCAGCAATTTGAATAACGCCAGTACGCTCACACACTCGGTCACAATGACTTATGACTTCATGCCGGCACACAAAACGCAAGATTCCACAAAGTTCGGTTTACCCAATTTCGCTCTTAAGGCTTGTTTCATTGTGAGACATTGTTTTCAGGCATTTGCTTATGACGCTGGGATTGCCTCCCCAGACCAATAATAGTGACCACGTTGAGATTCGAACTCGGGTCTTATAGTCGGAAACCGATTCAAAGTTAAATTTTTCTGTCTTGATTTCTTAGACGAAGAGTTATTTGCATTCAGACTAATCTCCTCACTGTTTTTTTTTTGTTATTACAACTTTTCGGCCGTTATGTTCTTCAACCTTCTTCAGATGTCTGTCCATCCACGTAACCTTTAAGGAATTTCGTTCTTTATTTATTACGAGTTTAATTTGTCCTCGTTCTACTTTTCTCTACCAACATAGATTAAATAAAGTGTTCAGTTCGAAATTTTTTGGTTGGTAACTCGTATCGTCAAGGACCTGAAGAAGGTCGAGGGCACAACGGCTGAAACATTGTCACAATAACAACAAAGGTGAGGACAATACTCAGAGCATAAACAATGTAAATAACGATAATGCATGCAGTGTCACCTCCCGCTGGCATAAGGTCACTGGTGTGGAGCCAGTGTGGTTGTGAGTTGAGTGAATAAACGCCCCCAGAAACATGCATACACACATGAACACAAGAAAACGTACAAGTAAACACACAGACACACACATTAACCAACCTGCATATACACATATACACGCAGAGAATCACAAGATTCACATGCAGACACACAGACATACAAACCCACTCGCACATACAAATGGATGCATAGCGACAAAGAGACACACAGTAACGCTCATGCAGACATCATTACAAGCTTAACCTGTTCCAGTTTATGTTTAATTGTTACCTTATTCACATATCCCATTAAATGTGCCTCTTACTCAGTAACACTCTACCTCGAATGGCTCTTGTGCATACAGTCATCATTACAATCTTAACTTGTTCAAGTCTAGGATCAACCGTTATCTTCTCCACATATCCCCATTAAATGTGTCTCTTACTCAATAACAAACTACCTCGAGTGGCTCTTGTGTCTTGTAGCGTACAGCATACACATACACTCACATAGACCGATGCAAACGTACACACATAGGTGTACACAAGTAAGTACACACGTATTAATTTAAAAACACACACAGGAAATTCGATTTTAATATATAATAGATCATTTCCATGAATATTATTATTATTGTTTACACTTAATAACACAACGAAAATCACTGCTTCAAACGAAGCTTTCGAGAGGTCATGACGCTATACATTCACCCTTGTCCATTGCCGAAGTTGTCAGCCATATTTCATTTAGCTTTTCTTCGCCTTTTTTTCCTACTATCGATTAAAACGGAGGTTAATGACGCCCGGGTTTAAAAGGTGTGATCTGAGACTTGTTACCCGACACTATCTACCCGAAACGGTGGGAAGTTGATTTTGTAAGGGAGGTATTCAGAAGGGTCACAAGAGTCAAAAAGGTGTGTGGCGGACGAAAAAGGAATAGCAGGCCTGTTGTTGCCTCCAGGGAGTAAATTAAAAAAAAAAAACGTAACAAAACGATACTAGTATACTTCTACGTGACATGCCAACTGTCTTTCTTAAGCAATCTCTCTCTCTCTCTCTCTCTTTCTCTCTCTCTCTCTCTCTCTATATATATATATATGTTTGTGTGTGTGTGTGTGACAGTGAATAAGAGAGAGACAGAGAAACGCGAATATGAATACGTAATGTGTGTTTTGCAGGTTTTGGGAACGTGAGAAATGGTCAAAGTGACATTTTCTTGAAGTAGTCGTTATGTGTGTGTTTGCGCGCGAACCTTCTGAAATTATTAAGTATGGCATGAGGCAAAAATTATCCGTCGAATTAGGAAGAGTATCTTTGCCTTGGAAATTAACTTTCGAAATCTTTTTTTTTTTTTAACCTAAACTCGTACACCAAACTTTCTGATCCGAATGTTGCTTAATATAAAGGAAATCTTAGAAGTGCTTTGTCATTTTTTTTCAGATCGCTATTGCTTTTGTGGCGCAGTGGATATCGGCTAGGAACGAGAAACCGGGGAGCCGAGTTCGAATTCCAGTTGAATCCATTGTATTCACTTACGCACAAATACCCTTGGGAAAGGTATTAATCCGTCTCTTCCCTCCAGTTATGGGTTAAATAATAGGACAGATTGGGTTCTATAGCCTTGGTCGGCAACCAGTCTACCACAGAAAGCAATGGTAACCTACTGTGGGATAATCTTCTGCCCAGTCAGTCATGTCTCTTTCGAGACATGATCGCCCAAGCGTGTATAGCGCATGGCACTTAACTGACTGATTGCTTGAACTCTCTGTCACGATGTCTTATCGACTGGTAAGGGATGTGTGTTGTGGTGCAGTGGATATCGGCTCCGAACGAGAAATCGTGGAGCCGAGTTCGAATTCCAATTGAAGTTCTTACATTCATTTACGCACAAGTACAATTGAGAATATTATTAATCCTTATCTTCCTTCCAGTTATGGGTTAAATAACAGGACAGATTGGGTTCTCCAGCCTTGGTAGGCAACCAGTCTACTGCAGAAAGTAATGGCAACCTACTGCGGGATAATCTTCTGCCGAGTTGGGTCATGCCTCTTTCGAGACATGATCGCCCAAGCGAGTATCACGTATGGTATTTAACTGACTAACGGAAACGATTTTTAAGTGCACCCACATCGCTATTGAATGAGATATAAGATCGAGATTGAAAGTGGTTTTACCGGTAATATCGTGGAAAAGATGCTCAAGCCCCCTACGCACATATACCATGAGAGAGAGAGAGAGAGAGAGAGAGAGAGAGAGAGAGAGAGAGAGAGAGAGAGAGGGAAACGGAAAGAGAAAAGGAGAGAAAGAAAAGGAGTGAAACAGAGAAAAGAAGTGAGAGAGAAAGAGAGAGAGAGAGAGAGAGCGAGAGAGAGAGAGAATGTGTGTTGGATGCTGTTACCTCCTGAGAATTTTTCCAGATTAAAGTTCTATTGTTTTAATCCATACTTTATAAAAGCAAGATAGATCTATATCTTTCACAAGAGTATTTGAACGTCAGTTGATGTAAAAAACACGACCGAAATTAGAACTCGGTTCTCTGACTTGACTTGAACGCGGTTCTATTGGGACCTTATTACAGGGCTATTTGACTTGATTAGACTTGTTACCGTAATAGTTGAATTGATTTGACTTATTATGGTACAATTTGACTTGATTGGACCTAAGCGCGGTACTATTAGGACCTTATTACGGTAATATTTGACTTGATATGTTTTGATCGATGTACTATTAGGACCTTTTTAGGGTACTATTTGTCTTGATATGATTTGAGCGCGGTATTATTAGGACGTTTTTACGGTACAATTTGACTCGATTTGTCCTGAGCGCGGTACTATTAGGACCTTTTTACGGTACTATTTGATTTTATTTGACTTGAGCTCGGTACTATTAGGACCTTAAATACATTCTCATAGCTTTTCATGTAATGTTTTATTTAAAAAAATTAATAAGAAACATGTCACTGAAATTATTGTCCATCGCTAGCCACTATTTTCCCCAGCATTTGAATTCCGTGTCGAAAAAATGACATCTTTTTAGACTAACCACGAGTCGACCCATTTTTTGACATCTTCATGAGAATGAACGTGCTTTTCAGCCAGTCCATGTGCTATCGATCGGAACAAGCAATAATCGGACGGGGCAATGTCTGATGAATATGCCGGGTTGGCTAGGACTTCTCATTTAATCGTTTCCAAGTAGGTTTTCACCCGTTTTGATCTATATGTGGCCGCACGTTTTTATGTTGCAAAATCACTTTGTCGTGTCTCTGCTAGTATAGTCATCTTCTAATGATACTGCAAAAATTAACCTTGTGCCTGACATGAGTCTTCATGTAGTAATGTCTACAATTCTTCGTCCTTCAATGTTTTAGGTGCGTCAGAGCGTTTTTTATCTTCAACATCAAAATCATTTTTTGAAGTGTCTAAACTAGTCTCTGCATGTTGTTTCGGATAGGGCATGGTCGCCGCAAGTCACAAGGAGTATTCCGTGTACTTCATCTGCAGATTTCTTTTGAATAAAATAATGCAGTAAAATTCCCTACAAATACACTTTCTTTGGCACGAAATCCACTCTGTCGAAATGATATACAGTAACTTCAAGCTTATAGTATTTCTTTATACATGCGTTATCATCTGAAACTAGACGCCAGCAGTTCTGAGAACGCCATCTGTTAGAAAATAGATTGAATATATATATATATATATATATATATATATATATACTTAGCCTTGCACACACACACACACACACACACACACAGATATATATATATATACGCGATGAATAAAATGTTGTTTAAATTACGCAAAAATGAAAAGAACACTGACTTCACATTTTACCAAAATTACACAAAAATATATCTTGAAATATCTAAACTTATTTATAAATAGTACTTTGTGTGTGTGTGTGTGTGTGTGTGTGTGTGTGTGTGTGTGTGTCCGTTACCTATAGACTCCGAAACGGCTGAACCAATTTTCTTGAAAATTTACACAGTTGTACTATAAGCGTCTGTCAGTGTTCTTAGCTAGGTTTCGTGTCGAGGTACCCCCGATAAATATCAAAAATCGAAAATCGATAATCGAAAAAATCAGGTTATAGAAAGAACGGTCCGATTTAAATCAAATTTGATAGACTGATAGATAAAGACATAGGAAACGATATTCAGAAGTTTCATTGTTGCAGTTCTTCCAGTAGTGCAGAAAACTTGATATCGATACCAGGAAATCAAAATTTGACTTACCTCCACTAATTTTTCTTTCAGTCTACGGTTTCGCTTTAACTAGAAACAACTATTGCTTTTTAGTCTTTGGTGCCAACGTCCAAAGAGTCTGAGCTCCAGGACCATGGATTAGTTTTGAAGCTTTCATTACATCCGAGCAACGCCGGGCTATACTGCTAGTTGTACAGTAATTAAAACCAAAATTAACATAGACTAATTTCAAATTAGTTAATTCATATTTTCTTTTCATAAAAAAAAAACAAAAACAAAAACAAACCACGAGCCTTTATTACTGCAGAGCAAATCCTTGGCATTCTTTCTAATAACTTATAAAAATAAGTTGGTGAAAGTGATTTCCAAGCATCCTGCAAGCATTTAAACAGCATTTGTTCATTTTTAGGAAATTCATTTCGAACTGTACAATCAGTTTCATCCCAGACTAGTTCAACTGGAGAAAGATCCGGAGACTGAGGGGACCAAGTCATAATTTTCAAAATCCCATTGTTTTCCTTTGATTTCACATAATTTTGACATAATTTTGAGCTGTGCTCGGATCGTTATCCTGTTGGAAAACAAAATTTTGTCCAATAATGCGGCAACCAGAAGGGATTGCATGCCTCTGCAGTATTGAATGATATAATTCCTTTCGCATTATGCCTTTGAGCTCTATAAAGTCTCCAGCTATCTCTCCTCCAAAGCATCCCCAAATCATTACAGATCCATCTCCATGCTTTTGGAACAATGCAATTTTCACTCATTCGTTCAGAAGAAGTTCGTCTGACAAACACTCTTCTTTTGCTTCCAAACAGTTCAAATTTTGATTCATCTGTCCATAATACTTTTTTCCAATCATCTAAAGTCCATTCCTTGTGCTGTTCTGCCCAGTGTAGTCGTTTCAACTTATTCTCCTTCTTTAATAGTGATTTCTTAACTGCTACAAAACCTTTAAGCTCAGCAGAATGAGGTCGTCTCTTAACAGTAGTAACAGATACTGGATGTTGCCGAGTAGAATTCATTTCAGTTGTTAATTCCGGGGCAGTTTTTCTTCTTTTCCTCCTTGTTATGATCAAGTGCCTCTCCTCTACAATAGATGTTACTCTGGGCCTACCAGATCTTTTTCTGTCAATATTTAACTCAGTTTCACGAAGTCGTTGAAGGCAATAATACACGCCATTTTTTATAGGCTTAATTTTTAGCGATAACACGTTCAGAATATGCTTCTTTCGAAAGAATTTCAACCTGAGCTCTTTTTTCAATGCTCCTGTGGAAACTCCCTTCCATATACTTGCTTTCTGGACGGCTAGAACCTTGAGAAATTTTAATGCAAAGTCAATTCCCATCTCTTATGTAACTCCACTCCAGTCCTTTCTACATCACCCCGTGTATCTTGTTATTTTCCTTTCTCTCTACCTTCGCAACTGTCTTCACTCCTGTGTTCACATCCTTCTCTTGCCCTTTCTCTTTCACCCCCTTGTAGCTGGTTCGTCTTTGTCTTCACTCTCCTCCTGCCTAATACTTCAACTCTCTTATGTTAATCCAGTCCTTTCTACATCACCCCGTGTATCTTGTTCTTTTCCTTTCTCTCTACCTTCGCAACTGTCTTCACCCCTGTGTTCACATCCTTCTCTTGCCTTTTCTCTTTCACCCCCTTGTAGCTGGTTCGTCTTTGTCTTCACTCTCCTCCTGCCTAATACTTCAACTCTCTTATGTAACCCCTGCACAACAGTGGTGCTAACGCATTGCTTTGGGTGAACTGATTAATAAAAAAGAACTATTAAAACGAAAATATTTATAGAAAAGATACAAGGAAAACATGGGAAAGTAACTAATGCCTAGATGCCAGTTCAGAATTAATAATATTGCAGATTTTTCTTTGTATTTTATCAAGAATATCTAAATATATAGCAGGAGCATCAGACTATATGTGGCAGCAATATTCAAAGCAAGGACGAATGGTAGAATAATAAATATGTAAAATAGATTCTGAAGTGAAAAAGTTGCGTAGAATGACACAGGGAACCAACCTCCTTAGCAACAGACCTATCAAATGATTCAACAAAATCTTTTCACT
This sequence comes from Ascarosepion bandense, assembly GCA_037127315.1. Taxonomy (NCBI): domain Eukaryota; kingdom Metazoa; phylum Mollusca; class Cephalopoda; order Sepiida; family Sepiidae; genus Ascarosepion; species Ascarosepion bandense. Next base: position 1,292,962 of record JBBBDQ010000709.1, read on the forward strand.
TCATGCCAGTGAAGAATTTTAGTTCAAGAAGGTGTAATGACTCCCTCACCTGGAGGTTAGAATCAGCCATGCTGATAGAAAGTAAAAAAGGTTTCCTCAGACGATCCAAAGAGAGCAGTTTCGTTTTAATTTTTAAAATTTTTTGAAGATCAAAGTTGACTGGAAAACAAGAAAGAGTGTTCCACGAGCAAGAAGTTCGACAGAAGGAACGTTTAGCATAGAACTTACGTTCATATATACTCATGCCAACTGTCAAATTATGAGACCTGGCTGTCATTCAAGTACTGTGCCTAAATTCGAAGAAAACGAGCTTTTAGATAGGACAAAGTTGATTGAAATGCAAGAAGCCGGATTTGAGTTCTACAAGCTAGAAGTGCGTGTGAAGAAACTGCTAACGGTTGCATCTAGCAATTTAAACTGTAAAATGTTGAGACCTAGCTGCCAGTCTAGTACTGTGCTTAAATTCGAAAGTCGAGCTGTCTAAGAGTACAGTTTACAGTTGACTGGAATGCCAAAAAAGCAGGATGAGAATTCCACATACGAGAAGTTCGAAAGAAACTAGTATAGTATAGGATCTCCAATCTCTCAATCAGAAATTTTGCTGTCGGATGTAGTTTATCGTTGTACCTGGGACGTGTTAGACTTATAAATGTTAGATTCTTAAACTAAATTATGGCGAGAAAATTTTTCTAGCATGACACATTGAACCAGTTTTTCTAGTAGCAGATCTAACAATTGATTAAATATAATATTTCCAATTTATGTCAGCGGAAAACGTTAGCCCGAGGAGGCAGAAGGCTTTACCTTCCTGCAGGTTAGCATCAGCCAGTTATTTTTTTTAATCGTATCACTCCGAGCAAGGCGGTAATACCACTGATGTGCAGGGGGCTACATAAGAGTAAAAAGATTAATTAGAAGAGAGTGAAGTGAAGGAGCAAGAAAAGGATGGGAATACAGATGTGATGACAGTTGCAAAGGTGGAGAGAAAGGAAAGGATATACGGGGTGGTGAAAGAACTAGAGTCAAGTGGTTAATAGATGAGTATTGACATTGCATTTAAATTCCTAGAGGTTGTAGCCGTCAAGAAAGCAAGAATATGGAAGCGAGTTCCACAGGCGGGAAGTGCGAGAGAAGAAGCTGCAGGAGTAGAATTGTCGTCTGCATTTGGTTAATCTAACTGTGAATGGGTGGGACACAGTTGCCAATCTGGTTGCACGAGTAAAAACCTGTTGCAGAGGCACCAGTTAACAACAGATTGTAGGTCATTTTTACGATCAGTTGTCAGTTTGACCGACCAGACTTATTATTAAGACATTAGTAAATAGCTGTGTCTGCAGCATAGATACCAAGTTGAGAGCTAAATCCAACCGGAAGGTCATTGATATAAATTAAAAACAACGTAGAAGTAAGAATAGAGCCATGGGAAACATATTTATTTACTCAAAATGATGTAGAAGAGCAGCCGTTCAAGAGAACCTTTATTTTGTGATTTGATAAGAAAGATTGAATCAGGGGAAAACTTTATCCAGAAATACCATAACTTCTCAAAATGTGAATACAACCAGCATAGCCAACTTTTAAAAACATATTTTATTTATTTTTTTCTTATTTTTTTTATTTTTCACTTTAAACATTAATATGAGTATCTATTTAAGATACTCATATTTGTGCATCATTTGTGGCAGCAATATTCAAAACAAGGAAGAGTAGTAGACTTATAAATATATAGACAAATTTCTGCGAAAAAATTGTCTAACATGACACAGTGAACCAACCTTCCTAGTAGCAGACCTATCAAATAATTCAATATAATCATTTCCATTTTCATGTCAACAGAATACGTTAGTTCTAGAAGGTGCAATGAGTCATTTTCCTGGAGGCTATCATTATGCGGATGGAAAGGAAAAATAGGTTTCCTTGAATAATTACAAGCGAGCAGTTTCATTTTGGAAGTGTTAAAATTGAGAAGCCATTCCTTGCCCCAGTTAACAACAGATTGTAGGTCAGTTTTGCAATCAGCTGCCAGTTTGACCTTATCTAACCGATCAGAATAAAGTAAATATTTGCGTCATCAACAGGGACGTCGTTGATGTAAATTTGGACATGGTCCGAGGGGATTATGGTATTAATGCATAAAGATTTAGAACGGTGGCCATTAAAGATGATTTTCATTTAGTGATTCGATATGAAAGACTGTATCAATTTCAAAATTCGTCCTTAGGTTGCATTACATTTCAAATTCTGAAGAAAACTAGTACTGCAAACCTTTAAAAACATAATTTATCGTTTTTTGATTTTACTTATTTATTTGCTTAGACATTATTTTTAATGGATACTCGTATTTGAGTAGAAGCTCTGTTTTTTTTCCGTTTCGTAAAAAAAATAGTTTATTGTCACAAAAAAAAAAATAATTCGGAAATTTACGAGTGCAACACTAATAATTTTTTTGAGTTTATAAATTTTCATTCATAACCTTTGCATTTAATTTATTGCATTGACCATATAAGCGAACAATTTCTTTTTTCGGCTTTATAGTTAAATCGCAGACCGCCTAGTTTCATTTTTATAATTTAATTCACTACCATGTCACACATATTGTTACCTATCACCTTCGTTACCCTTTGTAGTCCATTGCTGAGATGTCAGTTCCACCGGAGCAACGTCTTGCCACGAACTGCTGCTTTGTTGAACTGACTCCCAAGTGGATACTTCCCGGATATCTACAATCTTAACCTATTCAAATCTAAAGTTAACCATTATCTTCTCTACATATGTCCATAAACTGCACCACCTGCTACCTCGAGTGGATTTTAGGCCTTGTATAGGTAAATATAATTATTTTAAAAGATCGATGTAGGATAATCATAAATTACAGGGTACGGCGGAAATACCTCCTACATATACCTCCCAGAAATACCTCCTACATATACCTCCCACATATACCTCCCAAAAATACCTTCCACATATACACCCCGAAATGCCTCCCACATATACCTTCCACATATACCCCCCAGAAATACCTTCAACATGTACCTCTCAGAAATATCATTTACATATACCACGCAGAAATACCTCCCACATATACCACGCAGAAATACCTCCCACATGAACCTCCCAGAAATACCACCCGTATATACCTCCCACAAATACCAAGCATAGAGAAACCCAGGAGGAGAAACGAAATCCAATATAACTAAAAATAAGACATTCAGGAATGCAGTTTTACACTGGAAATATATACACAAATGCTGACAGCGGGAGCAACCAACTTCCAGTGATATGTAAACTTTGAGTGAAACTGGGGATTTCTATAAGACATTATCAAGGATATTTTAATTGAATATATATATAGATATATATATATATATACATGTCTTTATTTAGTTTAAATCGTTTAAATCGAATGACCTAATTTTCTTTAAAAAAAAATTATTTAAAACCCTATATCTTTTTATTCCCTTTAAAAATAATTATGGCTTTTTATGTAAAGGCCTTTTTCTAATACTTCAACGTTTTTGGGAAGTTAGGTTTTTGAATATGTCCATATAGTTTCTGAAAGGATTTTTCTGTTGCTGAGGTGATGTGTTATCCCCCGTGGGGATTTTCATATCGAAATGATCATCCAACATCATTGAATTAATCCTTTTTTAATTTATATATATATATATATATATATATATATATATATATATATATATACGGTTATATATATATATATATATACGGTTATATATACGTTATATATATATACGGTTATATATATATATATATATATATATGTATATACGGTTATTATAAATACGTAAAATTAGCAAAATAAATTAATTTACGATTAAAATAAATGCGTAGATAAAGAAATGGGTAAATGATCCAGCGGAGCATAAAAGAGAAAAAATATAGTGATCTTAATATATATATATATATATATATATATATATATATATATATATATATATATATATTAAGATCACTATATTTATTTGGAGATATGCGAGCTTCATTTTTTCTCTTTTATGCTCCGCTGTATCATTTACCCATTTCTTTATCTACGCATTTATTTTAATCGTAAATTTATTTATTTTGCTAATTTTACGTATTTATAATAACCGTATATATATATATATATATATATATATATATATATATATATATATATATATATTTACGTATTTATAATAACCGTAATTTTAAAAGTGTTCCATCATTATCTTATGGAATTGTTTGCTATTGAGTCTAATAAAATTACAATTGTGCCAACGATTGTGTCCTTGAAGATGCATTGGCCAAAGGGCAGCCTAGGTTCGAATATTAAAACCAAAATTAAAAAATGAACATAAAATTATGTTATGAATTTATACATGAATTTACTCGAACCACAAGATAAGCAGCAAGGTCCCATCCTTTTAATGTGAAACCAATAAAATTTAAACGCAAAATCTACTCTAATAGTTTCTTTTCTCGCACTTCATGCCCGTGGAATTCCCTTCCGTTTACTTGCTTCCCCTAGTCATCTTCTATCTCAATAAGCTGCATCCTCTCTCTCTCTCATGCTTATTTCTCCGTCCACTCCACTCTCATCAGTATTCTCATCCTTCTCTTACCCACTTTCTGACACCCCCATAACCTGTCACTCTTTCTCATAACTTTACTTCTATGAAATCCCCTGTAAAACAGTGGCAGTAAAATGCCTTGCTTGGGACGGACGATATATATATATATATATATATATATAGTCATCCGCAGACAGATCTGTTTAGCTATATTACAGCTCATCAGTGCTGCTAGACATCCGATTGCTTTTAACTCAGGGTTGAAACCCGACCGAATTGGCGTGAGTCGGCGATTCTACCTCTGAGCTATGGGCGCTCGGTAGAAGGAGGCAGACTTTTTAGCGTGTATATTATCATTATACAAGCCCAATAGCTGAGAGTGTTCTCATTCATTGCTGAATGAACGATGTTATATATATATATATATATATATATATATATATTAAACCGTAGAAGATAAGGTATGATCTTTTATAGCATTTATGAACAAAAGAAAAAATAAGGAAATGTATATGGGGTGAGGGGGAGGTAGGAGAGAATGCGCTAAGCGAATACGAATTACTATTTGGTAAACACATTCCAGGGCAAGATTTTCAACACGTCCATTAATCACCTCTGTCTTCTACCTCTTCCTTCTTTTCGTTCAAGTTTTGACAAATTACAACTCTTATTTCCCATTTCCCACCCTACCTACCCCTCACACACAATTCGCCAAATATAAGGAAAAGAATTTCCATTCCTTTCCACACTACCTGATGAGACATTGTCATTTCAATGTCAAAACAAAATGTACACTTTTTAGTAGATGATAATTTGTACATGTTCTAAACTATGATTTATAATATATATATATATATATATATATATATATATAATTAAAATGCTTTAATCCAAACGGAAAAGTAGGAAGGTAAATCCCAAAAACCTGATCCTAATTAATATTATGGATTTTCGGTATTTATCCGGGGTACCTCGAAACAAAACCTAGCTAAGAACACTCGCAGACGCTTATAGTACAACTGTGTAAATTTTCAAGAAAATCGGTTCAGCCGTTTTGGAGTCTATAGGTAACGGACACACACACACACACAGACATACACACACACACACACACACACATAGAGACAAAGTTCCATTTATACATAAGTTTAGATAAATTATAGTTTATAACTCGTACAAATTATCATTTACTGCAAAGTGTACATTTTCTTTGGACATTGAAAGGACAATGTGTCATCAGGTAGTAACACTACTTGATGAGACACTAGGACACTAGAACCCTACCTAATGAGGCATTGTTCTTTCAATGTCCAAACAAAATGTACACTTTGCAGCAGATGATAATTTGTACATGTTCTAATCTATAATTTATAATAAATATTCATAGCTCTATTTTTATATTGAGCACTGTTTTAAATTAATGTTTTGAACGTTGTTAATGTTTTCTTCGTTCCCTTTTCACTTGGATATATATATATATATATATATATATATATATATATATATATATATATATCCAAGTAAAAACGGTCTGATGATATGAGCTAATTAAACTGATGCAGAGAAGGTAGAACAGATTGATGAACTCATTGAAATGAACTATAGTTTATAACAAATATGACATGTTGAGTTTTCCTTTATAAACTTCATATCGCTCTGGTTAACACCCATCGAGCTCCCTATATGGATTTACCAATTGATATTTTATATTAAGGTAATCTTGTTGGATTATCCTCACCATTTATGGACTGACACCTATACCTATATATATATATATATATATATATATATATATATATATTTAGCGGATAGGTATCTTTTGTTTCTAAACATGGTGGCCATGTTTCTTACTGATATTGTATGCCTGCTTTTTCTTTTTTTTAATGGTAAGATTGTTAGAGGTATTTTGAGAAGTATATATGGGAGGTATTTAAATAAATACCTCGGAAGTGTTCTAACAGGAGATGGAAAGTGTGACACGGAGATCCGAAGGCGAATTGGCATGGCAAAGGACGTGTTCCAGAAGCTGAGTAAAGTACTAACACACAGGAAAATTTCACTAGAAACAAAGAAAAGAGTGCTGGATTGCTATGTGATGTCAGTTCTTCAATACGGCAGTGAATGCTGGACAATATCATCGAAAATGAGGACAAAACTGGAAGCAGCGGAAATGTGGTTATACAGAAGGATGCTGCGGATATCGTGGACTGAGCATGCAAGTGACGATGAGGTGTTGGAAACAATGGCAACAAAAAAGAAATTAATACTGATCATCAGGAAGAGACAACTGAAGTTCCTGGGACATGCAATGAGGAAGGAGAGCCTGGAGAACCTGGTACTGACAGGCCAGATAAAAGGAAAAAGAGACAGAAGATGGCAGCGGATAACATATTTGCAGGGCCTGATCAGGTGGATGACGGAACGGGGATTGCGAGTTGAAACAGGAGCAAACATACTAAGAGCCACAAGGGATAGGGAGACGTGGAGAACCATGATCACCTACGTTCTGATGGGACAGGGCACATAGAAGAAGAAGATATGGGAGCTGTTTCTGTCGCACAGTATGCATTAATAAATTTTTGTAAAATCTAAAGGCAAAAGATTTTATTATATTGCGCATATTAAACACATGTTTGCTTTCCTATTTAAGTGTAAATATTTAATAGATGTTTATGTGTGTCTGTATGTGTGTGCATGTGAAAGAGAGAGAGATAGGGAGAGAGAGAGAGAGAGAGAGAGAGAGAGAGAAAGAGAAAGAGAAAGAGAGTGAGAGAAATTGACGTGACAAAAGAGATAGTTGCATATAAGTCACAGTTGATAACAGACTGTCAATCGTGTTTAAGTATTTTTCAGGACGAAATATCACGAATTTTTTTTCAATTCAGCTTCCTCATGTTTTTGCCTAAGGAGAGTTCTGAGATATTTTCTTTTTAATCAACAATCTTTAAAATTATTTCTTTAAAAAGAAAAGAAAGACATATTTAAAAAATGATTACAAAAATATTTGTAATATTTCTCTTAAGAAAAAAAAAAAAAAGAATTGTGCCAGTATTTGTCGTCTGGTGGCTAAGTTTTAGAATGACTTGAAAACTAGTCAGAAATTATGTCTGGGATCACGAATTGGAAGCCGAAACTGTATAGATAAATAAAAATAGGAGGAAAGAGAGAAATAAAAAAAGAAAATGAAATAAAATAAAATAAAATGTAACAAGAAAATAAAATACAATATCTTTCTTTCTTTCTTTCTCATATCAGGCCTTCTGCTTTTACCCTTTCTCGTTCCTTCTTTCTTTCTTTCTTTCTTTCTTTCTCATATCAGGCCTTCTGCTTTTACCCTTTCTCGTTCCTTCTTTCTTTCTTTCTTTCTTTCTTTCTTTCTTTCTCATATCAGGCCTTCTGCTTTTACCCTTTCTCGTTCCTTCTTTCTTTCTTTCTTTCTTTCTTTCTTTCTCATATCAGGCCTTCTGCTTTTACCCTTTCTCGTTCCTTCTTTCTTTCTTTCTTTCTTTCTTTCTTTCTCATATCAGGCCTTCTGCTTTTACCCTTTCTCGTTCCTTCTTTCTTTCTTTCTTTCTTTCTCATATCAGGCCTTCTGCTTTTACCCTTTCTCGTTCCTTCTTTCTTTCTTTCTTTCTTTCTTTCTTTCTTTCTTATATCAAGCCTTCTGCTTTTACCCTTTCTTGTTCCTTCTTTCTTTCTTTCTTTCTTTCTTTCTTTCTCATATCAGGCCTTCTGCTTTTACCCTTTCTCGTTCCTTCCTTTCTTTCTTTCTTTCTTTCTTTCTTTCTCATATCAGGCCTTCTGCTTTTACCCTTTCTCGTTCTTTCTTTCTTTCTTTCTTTCTTTCTTTCTCATATCAGGCCTTCTGCTTTTACCCTTTCTCGTTCCTTCTTTCTTTCTTTCTTTCTTTCTTTCTTTCTCATATCAGGCCTTCTGCTTTTACCCTTTCTCGTTCTTTCTTTCTTTCTTTCTTTCTTTCTTTCTTTCTCATATCAGGCCTTCTGCTTTTACCCTTTCTCGTTCCTTCTTTCTTTCTTTCTTTCTTTCTTTCTTTCTTTCTCATATCAGGCCTTCTGCTTTTACCCTTTCTCGTTCCTTCTTTCTTTCTTTCTTCCTTTCTTTCTTTCTTTCTTTCTTTCTTTCTCATATCAGGCCTTCTGCTTTTACCCTTTCTCGTTCCTTCTTTCTTTCTTTCTTTCTTTCTTTCTTTCTTTCTTTCTTTCTTTCTTATATCAGGCCTTCTACTTTTACCCTTTCTCCTTCCTTCTTTCTTTCTTTCTTTCTTTCTTTCTTTCTTTCTTTCTTATATTAGGCCTTCTGCTTTTACCCTTTCTCCTTCATTCTTTCTTTCTTTCTTTCTTTCTTTCTTTCTTTCTAATATCAGGCCTTCTGCTTTAACCCTTCTCCTTCTTTCTTTCTTTCTTTCTTTCTTTCTTTCTTTCTTATATCAGGCCTTCTCCTTCCTGCCTCCTTCTTTCTTTCTTTCTTTCTTCCTTTCTTTCTTTCTTTCTTTCTTTCTTTCTTTCTTTCTAATATCAGGCCTTCTGCTTTTACCCTTGCTCCTTCTTTCTTTCTTTCTTTCTTTCTTTCCTTCTTTCTTTCTTTCTTTCTTTCTTATATCAGGCCTTCTGCTTTTACCCTTTCTCGTTCCTTCTTTCTTTCTTTTCTTTCTTTCTTTCTTATATCAGGCCTTCTGCTTTTGCCTTTCTCGTTCCTTCTTTCTTTCTTTCTTTCTTTCTTTCTTTCTTTCTTACTGTATCAGGCCTTCTGCTTTACCCTTTCTCCTTCCTTCTTTCTTTCTTTCTTTCTTTCTTTCTTATATCAGGCCTTCTGCTTTTACCCTTTCTCGATTCCTTCTTTCTTTCTTTCTTTCTTTCTTTCTTTCTTTCTTTCTTTCTTATATCAGGCCTTCTGCTTTTACCCTTTCTCCTTCTTTCTTTCTTTCTTTCTTTCTTTCTTATATCAGGCCTTCTGCTTTTACCCTTTCTC